>KK351329.1:27635-40321 GCA_000671755.1 Glossina brevipalpis | reverse complement strand
AAAATACAAGCTCTTACAGGAGAGGATTGATGTTGTGGTAAAAGAATTCCATGCCGCGAAACTCAATGGGCAGAAAGAAAGAAAAATGCAGATATTGGACGAAATGAAATAAATTCTTTAGAGGAAAAAATTGATAAGCTGCAAGTTCACTACTAACTCTACATGTATGGCATAGACCTATCGATTAAAATGGCATATTATATAATACAAGAAAAAGAGTGTAACAAACGCTGCGAACTTCTTTCTTGATCTATTATTTAATAATGAACATTTAATAAATAAGTAAATATGATAGAGAGAGAGAGAGAGAGTAACAAACAATACGCCTTTGCCACTACGTAACTTTTTTTACTTAAATGTCACTCATACGCCATGTGCACATAATAAGTTACTGGAAAACTTAAGAAGAATTGAATTTAGTTCATAAATATCATATAGCTACAGGTTATAAGCGTTTCGAAAACGATACTACTTGAATTTTCTCGCCTTAAAAAAGCGATTTTATATAAAACTAGGAGGCCGACCAAGTTAAGAAAATTCGAGAAAGTGTTGTGTTAACGTTAAATATTTCAGCAAGTTTAACAATTTTCATATGATCCTGGCAGATATTTTTGATAAATTTTCATAAATTATTTCATCTCTGTGCTCTAAACATTTAAAAAATACAAATCAAAACATTATAGTCGGGTGAAGCCAGTTATTAATTCTTTAAATCCACTATATATATGTATAAATAATATGTTATATATAATATCAAAAATATTCTTCATTTACTTTCGTGAAAAAAATACTACAAATTATATCTTGTTTTTACATAGAGGGGTGCTTTTCATAAAAACCCTTACAGAGGAGGGGGACTAAAGCAAGAAAAGAGGTAGTCCTAATTTAGCAAATTTAATTTTTCTGTCAAAGATTTACTTATTTTCTATATATCTGTCATAAAGTACTAAATATTCGATTTTGTTGCCAAAAATTAATTTTTCATGAGAACCTTTATATGGGAAGTGATTTACGTGATTCATATCTAGTAGAGTTAATTTTTACATCAAAGTACTATTACGGATTCATTTGCCTGACAAAATATTAAAAGTTAGATATTTTTATCATATAAAGGCTTGGATCCGATTCAAATTGTCCGTATTTATTTTATTTACCAAAATACTAGGGTTTACCGATTTTTTTCAAAAAATATTAAAAATTGCAATTTTTTTATATAAAGACTCCTTCCAAATGGAACATTATAAGCGGAGAGGTAGCAAAAATGAACCGATTGAATCCATTTCCAGCAGCTTTCGTTTTTGAGATAAAATATATTCTTAAACGAAAGACCGGCAAAATATCTCACATGTAATTGAATACTGATATACATCGACAGATATTAGATAGACAGATAGTCGGACAAACAAAATTAAATCGATTAAGAAAATGGTTCTAAATTGGTCGGTATAATAAAAGTCGTTAAGAAATATGCTATTTTTTCTCTCTTCTAAAAAAATTCGTCTTTTTACCTACCAGCGAATGTGGGATAAATATTTCGTCATTTTGTTTGTAATGCCTTGAAGGAAACTTCACAGACCTTGGGAATTTTATAAATATTCTCGAACAGCATTAAATTTAGAACCGATTTAAGCATGTCCGTACTCCCATTTGAAATGTTTATGGTAAATGAAATGAAAATTGTCTCCAAAAATGAAGATATCGGATTCAAATTTGGCAAAAATATTCGAAGTTCTTACACGCAGATCAGTTTTGAATATGCACCAAATCGGTCGAAAGACACACCCACGGTACAACGTAAGCTGAGAACATTTTTGCTTTTAAGAAAAGAAAAAATTGAGTTTTCTGCTTATTACTCATAAGCTATACCAAACGGATATATAAAAATTTCCACATTTATCGAGCTAGCTATTCTCTAGTATCGGTATGAAAAGGAAATGATCGGTCACGCCCACTCTATATAATGGAGTATGAGAATTAATTTTTTGTGCAAACGCTTATATAACATAAAAACGAAACTTCAGAAATCCCATATATTCTTGATCAGTATCAAATTCGTAACCCGCCTAGATGTATCTACTCGTCCATCTGTCTGTCTGCTTTACTATGTAACGTTTGCGATAACCATTTTCCCGATCGCAAATATTAAGATATCTGGGTCAAACTAAAACTTTTTTCATATACGTTCGAATTGGAGGTGAACCAAATCGGTCAAAGGCCACGCCTACAGTATAAAATAAGATGAAAACAACTCTTTTTCTACTCTTTTTTTTTACTCATAGACTACACAATAAAAATGTTGACAATTTCCATTTTAAAAAAATTTGCCACGCCTACTTTTTAAAATGTAGTTTTTTCTACTTTTTTTAACATAAAAAGGGTAAAGGGTAAGGGTAAAGAAAATATAGTTTTCTCCCTTGTTTTTTTCGTCCTTTTCGAGTGTTTTTAAAAAACTGGAAACGCTTGTAAATCATTAGGCTCATAGGCAAGTCTAACTTACTAAATTAATATAAATATTGAAGTCTAAACTTTTATTTTGAGTCTTTCGACTACGTTAACTTAAAGAATATAAATTCGAAAGCATATTTTTGGATTTTTCTAATGAAACCGCAAACTTATCGTACTTTTGACATTAATATCCAATATTGTTCATTAATGTCCAATATTGTTCTCTACGAATTATATATTATTCTTAAATTCTTAAATTATTCTTAATATATGATATATGTATGAATAAATAAAGATCTAAAAATCTCTTACTCTTACCAATATTTTCCTTACGTTTTCATATGACTTGGTCTTAGATACGAAAGATATTTATTTAAGTTTAATACAACTTTGCTTTGCTTGCTTTGATTTTGTTTTCTAAGCCCTTCATAGTATATAACTCATAATTTATGCTCAAGTATGAAGAGTGAAGGGGTAATATCTTAAACAATTTTCTTCTAATTTTCATATAATAGAAGAAAATTGAGAAAGAAATAACTTATCAACTAACAAAATTAATAAATAATGTTGTTACTGTAACGTAGTTAACGTTACAGTAACTAACCTAAATAGTACATATATACAATCTTTACACAGCCATAGACATATAAATAGCACCGATTTCCCGATGAGAGTAAACACAAATATTTATCGAGAGATTTATAAAGAAAACTACTCTAAATTAAATTAAAAAAAAAAAAAGATTCGAAAATGTACGAGCAATTAAAACAAATAAATTTATTTAATATCAATAATTTCAAGACTATAAAGGTGTTTTTAAAAATGCTCTCTGTACATATAAGTATTGAAAGTGAAAAAAATTTTCTATCGAAATATTTTTTTCATGGTAAACCCAAGAAAAGTTGTCATCTAAGAAGACAATCTTCTCATTATATAATTTAAAAAAAGAAAATCTTTCATTTATTTCATTTCAATTTAAATTCGTGCTATTTATGTGTTCACGGCTGTACGTATTCCTACACAGTTTTTATAAAAACTGATTGTTTATGATTACCTATTGTTCGCTTTCAAATTCTCGACTTGATCGATGAATGCAGTTACTGCCTTCGTTCGTATAATGTTATAGTTCTTTGTACTGCTTTCCTCTTTACCTTCAACATCGCATAAAGAAGAATGCTTCCTTGCAATTGTACTGCTTCCTATACATACTGTATATATACATATATACGTATATATATATATACATACTGTATATATACATATATATATATATATATCTAGTACAATGTTATTTATCCCTCTTAAAAACAAAAAACTCAACCATAATAGAAATTCTTTAAGTCAGAATAAAGCGAAGGAGGACTTTACCGAGCAATAACGGTAGAAGAGAAACACGTTTAAGAAAAACAAAAAAAACAAAAATAGAGAAGAAAAAGGAAAGTATTTTTCACTTCTTAGAACCATTAAAATCTATAAACATTAAGTGAAAATAGAAAAGAATACGTAAGTTTGTATGCACAGGTGGGTGTGTATCAGGAGATTTTGTATAATTACATCGAACAACTTTGCTGTGCTATAAATTTTTTCTTTAAATTTTTTTTTCATGTTATTTTTTTATACGTTTTATACTTTAATTACTAAGCAAGCAAAAATTTTACGCCTGCAATGATGACCGAATATTTGATACGCTATACTACTCTGTAATTATCTCAAATCTCATTTATCATGAGCACATTTTTACATCTAAAGTAAAAATCGCAATCACATTTCCGCTTGTAGAAGATTTAACCATGCAATAGAGATCAGTTCTAATCGGCTTATGATTTTGAATTCATTTGGCTACGTCCGATTATTCTTCGATCTATCAGTACTTAGGGTTTCAAAAGTCAGGAAAACTTTCAAGCAACAGAGATTTTGCGTTAAAAAACTTTCTCTTGTTTGAAGTGACCTAAGAATAGACGTAATTTTTGATTTCTTCGTAAGAAGTGAAGTGCTGTTCGTCAGGCCATGAGTCGTCGAACGGAACAAGTAGTAATTGGAAGGAGTAATGTCTGGTGAGTAAGTTGGATAAGCTAGGACATCCCATTGAAATGTTTCCTTAATGACTTTTGAATATATGGTCGAGTGTTGTCATGCTGAGAGGTCACTTTGTCATTTATTTTAGAGGGCGTTTAAATGCTCCACTCAATTGGATCAATTGTTGTTGGTAGCATTCCACAGTGATGATTTTGTTACGCTAAAATACCTATCAAATGCCCAGCTTTAGCTTTTTGCCATGAATATTTAGTTTGGCCATTGCAGTTGATGCAGCAACCATTTTATGCAACTAGGATTGTCGTAGTGGATCCAACTTTTGTCGGCCGTCACACAAACCCTTCCAAATTTTGCCTTTAACTCAAATTGAAATTCGAAACTTCGCGCTAAGCGATCCTACGCGAGGTAGATTTGGGGTCCCCTATCGTTTAGCAGAAGTTTATTATAACTGTGGGTCGCTGGCGTATTAGACTTCAGTGGGCTGGATTCAGATCGATAACACATTATCATGTGGAACTCGGTTAGTTACTCGGTACTTTCCTTGGGTTGACTGCAATTCCGCAGATAAGCAAATTGTGAAGTTTCCCCTAAGTTTAGATACAACCGCAGAAACCCCATAAAATTTCTGCTATCAAATGCCATACCGACACATAAAGCATAAAGTTTGAGAACAAGTGCTGAAACTCTACGAAAGGTAGGTCAAGCCAAAACATAAAGCACCAATCTTACACCCGTGATACCGAAATGTTTCCATTAAACAGAAGCTTTTTAAAGACAGAAAAACACAGGGAATGCCTGCAAATAATCTTGTAGTATTCTGAGTCTTAGAAAATAAGAGGTTATCGCCAAATATGGCAACCCTATTATTATTCCCTATTATTATTCCTATATGTGGTTATGCCTGGTATTTCGTCTTAAATTTCGCTATGTCTTTTGACTACTAACATACAAGTTTTATGATATTTTGCAAGTAAAAGCTAAGAGGTGTTCACAAATATGAATCAACACACTATGACTGGAATTAGGTGCCGAAGATTCAACATTTTTGAAACAAAATACCTAAATATGCAAAACTATTGTATCTGAAGCTTTGAAAATTCAAGAAAAATGATCGAAAATTTTCTCCAGATTTAGCTTCTTAAAGCTTGATACGGTTCAATTGGACCACTACTGTGAATCATTTGATTTATAGAACGTTGTTAAGTGACTTACGACGCCAGAGATAATAGAAATGGGGATTATCCATGAAGCCACTATTTCTATATAGAGGGGATAGTTCAAGAAGTAGGTGCAACTCTTAATAGGTAAATTAAGAGAACACAAAAACCGTTCAAAGCTTATAAACATGCCGTAAATTTTATATCATTCACATTTTATATCAATAGCAAGGAAAAACCTATTGTTTGAACGAAAGAGATATATATGAAACTCAAGGAAAACCGGGCTAATTAATTTAAACATTAATTTAAAGTCGATCGCGTTATAATAATAAATATGTCCCTTTGCAACGTTTTATAATTATTACAAAAGTAATTTCTACCCATACATAAAGTAGAAAAACGTCCTTCTTAAAAAAAAAAAAAAGAAAAATAAAATAAAAGTACATTTTCATCAACGCTGGTTTTTTTTTTTCATACTAATAAAACAAGTATCGCGTACAGAGTGCATATGAATCTATAAGCTACAACAACTAGCAAACAACATCTAAAATAAGTTTTGTTTTGCACTATAGAAACTAACATATTATATTTATATTTATATATATATAAATATATCTATATATATATATATATATATATATATATATATTATAAATAAACAATAGATGGTTGGCTGTTTGAAATGCATGCTTAGAATGCTTTTTATACAGCTTACAGCACTTTAGAATAGTGCTTCGTTCTTACTAGCACAAGTGTCTATGCATGTCTATGGATGTGTGTGTGTGTGTGTGTGTGTGTGTGTGTATGTTCGAGTTTGCACGCTTAAATACAGCTAGTAGAGAGTATGAGTGAGTGTACGCAGCACGTGTGTAGAAGATCTAAACACATACCATTTCTATTTCACGTACGCTACGCGTGTACATGTTATTGCAATCATCTAACAGCTACCGTTTGCTTTAGCATTATTTTTATGCTATACACACTCGTACACACCTTAGTACACATATGTACTCTTACATTTATTCAGGTGAGTATGTGTTAAACATATAGTATGCGTGCAGATACACATTTGAGTATTTCTCTGTTATTATTTAGTACAAAATTTTTTCGCTGCTATTACTGTTGATGCTGCTACTGCTGCTGCTACTGTTGTTGTTATTGCTGTTGTTGCTGTTTATTTGCGGTTGAACGAAATTAAAGAAAAAAAAAAAAAAAAACAGTAACATAGTACTTATTGTATTGTAAATGAATAACTACTGCTGTTACAACAATGAATTGTTGTAGTAAAAGATAAGAGTCACTATTAGATGAGGACTGGGGACTGCGAGCGGCAAAGCGTTAACATTTTGTTTTTGGTGGAACATTTTTAAAAGATTTTACTATTTTCATTACTTTTTTTTTCTTCTTTTTTTTTTCTCCCTTTGTCATTTAACTTTGTTACAGTTAGATGTTGTATTTAGAGTTTATCTCTTGCACTGTCTGTGTGCGTTTCTATAACTAAAAGCATTACAACAATTACAGTAAAAGAACCAATAACTTCGAGAGTTGAGACACGGCCGGGTTATATAAAATTGAAAAGTTTCTAGTTTTGCATTATTTTTCTCTCTTTGTTCCTGTTGTTGTTGTACACATTTCTTTTTTTTTTTTTTTTTTGATTTTTTTAAATTTTCATTTCCCTCCTAAAAAGAAAAGGAAGTAGATTTCGTTTCTTTGCAGGAAGAAAAGAAGAAAAATGCATTTCAAAGCATTTGGCAAAACATTAAAAGACAGCTGACATTGTTTAATGTTAAACCGAAACGTCAATTAAAATTAATACCGCAAAAGTTGTTTGCAGCAGTAAAGTTAAAACTTTTTTTTTTTCATTCCGCTCTCTGAGAAATTATTTATAGAAGAAAGAACAACTGTAGCTTAAAGTATATTGGAAGTGACTAATCGAGTACAATGGCTTTAATTTAAAAACTACTTTAAATTTTAGGCAATACTTTTAAGGACTTAACTTTTAGAATTTTGAAGTAAATTAAAAAGTCTCTCTTTGCAATCATCATAGCTTGACAAAAAGTCGATTTTATTTAATTAAAAAATAAATCCTGGGATTTCTAGACATCGGCCGTGAAGTGGATACGTTATAATTTTGTGATGGAGATACGCTATAATTTTATTATCCCTTGAAAGTGTACCTCGAAAGCTTCGTCAAGTTCTCGTAAAGCAAAGAGATATCTGTTCCCTATTTTATATATAAACTGAAATTCGCAAGAGATAAGATCACTGTAACATCATAAGACAATTAGGAAAATTATATTCGGCTATACCGAATCCACCTTAAAAAAAGGGGAAAAACCAAATTTTAATGGGCGGGCGTGGCAGATTTTTTCTATTTTTATGAACCTCTGTGGAAGTTTTTAATGAGCACTGAACCAAACATCCAGAACATAAGCGTTTTTTCTGTCTTATTTGATACTGTCGCTTATTTTATATTGTAGGCGTGGCCCGTGATCGATTTGGCCCGTCTTCAACAACAACGTATATGTGAGAGACTTTTCGATGTTTCTCCCAATTTTGTAGTCGATATCTTAATTTTTGCGGCCAGGAGAATGTTTACCAGAGAATGTTTACGCAGATAAGCAGACATGTAGACGGACGGACGGACGAACGAGTACATTTAGGTAAATTCCTAAATTGATACTGATCAAGAATATATACATTTTTGTAGTTCCTGAAATAGCTTTCTTAACAAGCTTTCGCAATAATTTCATATTTTGTTATATCGAATGGACGTGGTCGATCCATTCCATTGTTGCGGGATAACTACCCCAATCTCTGTGCAAATTTTTATAATTCCGTCTGCTGTAGTTTATGAGTAAATAACCTAATTTTTTTTGCTTTTGAAAATTTAGAGGTTCAAAGTCTACGTTATGCTGTGGGTGTGTCTTTTGCCCAATTTAACCCATTTTTAATACCAACCCGTGTGCAAGAACTTCTAATTTTCCTGCCAAATTTGAAGCCAATTTTTATGGCCAGGCAAATATTTACCAGAGACTTTACAGACGGACGGACAGATAGATAGACGGACAGACGGAAACTGCTTAAATCGATGCTAAATTTGAAGCTGATCAAGAATATATGGGATCTCCGAAATTTCCTCCTGGGAGTTACAAACCAAATGTCAAAATCAAATATCCCCTTCACCTTCGATGATGGATATAGACAATGTTTCGATCAACCTATAATAAAATATCCTATGTATTTCATTAGAGAAAAAATTCTTTTAAAATATTGTAGAAAATTCGAATGAAAAGAATGAAAATTGCGTAGGAATGCTGCATGCCGTCTTCAAACAACATATTTCAAGAAAGACGCGTTTTAAGTTTTGAAATGTGGAGTAAACAATATTTTGTGCGGAACTGCCCCTTTTGTTGCATCTCTCGAAAACAGAATCGTACGTTATACACTTGACGCGAAGCAAATGTTTAATTCATATTCAAAAACTTCAACTTAAAAAACTTTATTCTTAAATTTTAATTTAATCGCAGAAGTATTAAAAGTTTTCGAATCGTTTTCAGCCTTATATCTACTCAATGGTCGTTTCAATAAAGCCACACTAATGTATTTTTATTTGCAAAAGATATGTAAAAATCTTTGTTAGTCTATTAGAAAAGTTACAAATCAATGGCTAAGACATTAGTCTTCAATTTCCTAGCAGAAAATTCATTGAAGCCAGTCAGTCTTTGTGGAACCCTCGAAATTTCAAGAAAAAAATTTTTTGTAGTTTCGAAACATGTATTCAGCTAATAAAAAGAATATCTCTTTGAAAAATGTATAGTGACTTTGCCTCTTAAAAGTATTTTTGCCGCATGGAAATTTGGCAGAGACACTTACGAATTCAAGAGAATAAAACGGAATAGGTTTGAAAAATATCAAGAGGAAGCTCTTACCTCGCTTTCAGAAACTTTCTTTCAATCGCTTAAAAACATTTCAATGAAAAACTTACGACGTATATCATACAAACTAATTATTAAAAGCAATTAAAAGTTCCCCTTTCATTACATTTCAATTAGGAAATATTGTGAAATATATGATCCGTGAAGTGTTGATTTAAATGTCCTCTTAAGACAAAGTAGTCCAGCCTCCATTCTTCTCGTTTTCGTAATTAATAAAAAAGAAAATATATTTATAGCTATGGACACATAAATAGCACACAGTTCCCCATAAGAGCAAAACAACAAACATTTACAAAGAGATTTATATTAAAAAAAAAAAAAAGGAAAATTTCGCTTTTATATGAAAATATGACTTAAACTAAATATGAAAGTTTTTAAAATAAACGATTAAAATGAAATAAGTTGTATACGTCGCACACGGCTGACTGCTTCTAAGTACTCTTTACTGATTCGCCTAATTTTTCATTTTCATAAAAAGCCCTAAAAGATCAAAAAATTGTATTTTGTTCCAAAGAAGTTTACGTTTGTAAGCGGAGTCCTCTGAAAGATAGGCTTAAATAGTTTCAACACTTTTTACAGTAAATTTTTACGTCAAGTCATAGTTTTGCAACTGTTCTCGTCGTAAAATATTAAAACATGGAGTTGTTTGCCATATGAAATCTTATTTATTATTATAAGAACGTTCATATGATAGAGGGTCGAAACGGTTTTGTCGTCCAATTCAAAATTTCGATATTCATTTGTTATAAAGAAATATTATTTTTTTACTGCTTTCTGTCGAGTGATACCAAAACAAAAACATACGCACCGTTTTTCTCATATCATACTTTTTTATAATGGCGGAGGTCATAGAAATGGTCTGATCCAGTTCAATATTATATAATAAAATTATTTCGAAAATTGATTAAACACAAAATATATGGATAGATATCAAAGAAAGAGATGGACCGATAAGCTAAAGTCCTTCTTTATGTTGCAAACGTTTTCGAAAATTTAATGAACTCTTTTCAAAAACGGTACAGACTACAACAATCCCAACGGTCTGAAAATTCTTTTATTATTATTAAAATTTCGTTTTTATTATTATTAAAGTTTTTGTTTAAATTTATGCTACTTATGTGTCCAAGGAGGTATACAATAAAAAAAACTCTGTTGATAAGAATTAATTTTAGAAGGAAAAAACTCTGCATGGAAATTAAGGAGTTTTTTTCAGAAACGAACTTACGGCTGCGAATAAAATTTATTATCATATTTTCTTCCAAAAGCGAACAGCGGCAATATATAAGACTGAGAAAAGGCGTATCAAAAATCAATCATAAGAATGGTAAAATGACATGTGTACATACATAGCCACATACACACACGCACACACACATCTATATATATGTAGATGTATACATATGTCCGCAGGCTTCCTTATATTAGCTGATATTTTCTAATGACATTTTTTAGGCGAGGTAGCTGACATAACGGGGCATCGCCTAAAATAAGTAATTCGATTTGAAGTAGTTGATGTATTGTCCTATACGTGATAGTCGCAGTTACACCGTATCTTGAAAATCCCTCAAGATAAATTGAAGCTTCCAAGAACAGGTGAATATTTTGAAGGGTTAACATCCCGGTTTAGTTTAATTTTCTAAGGTGATTGAAAGCTTGGATGTTCCAAACTACATTTATCTCTCCCTCTCCCTCTCTCTCTCCCTCTCTCTCCCCCTTTCTCCCTCTCTCTCTCCCTCTCTCTCCCCCTTTCTCCCCCTCCCTCTCCTCCTCTCTTTCCCCCTCTCTCTCCACCTCTCACTCCACTTCTCTTTCCACCCTCTCACTCCACTTCTCTCACCCCCTCTCTTTTCCTCTCTCTCCCCCTCTCTCCCTCTCCCCCCGCCAAACTCTCTCCCTCTCTCTCTCCCTCTCTCCCACTCTCTCCACCCTCTCCCCTCTCTTCGCCCAGCCTCCTCACCTCATCTTTTTCCTCTCTCTCTATCTCTCTCCCGCTCTCTCTCTCCCGCTCTCTCTCTCCCGCTCTCTCTCTCTCACTCTCGCTCTCTCTCTCTCACTCTCTCTCTCGATCTATCTCTCTCACTCTCTCTCTCTCTCTCGCTCTCTCTCTCTCTCTCTCTCTCTCTCTCTCTCTCTATCTATCTATCTGTCTGTCTGGTTTTTATTTATTAGTGGACGTAGTGGCAGCGCACTACCTAATATTGGCTCTATGAATTCTCGGGAGGATCACTTCTACATTATCTCTTATGGATCGGTGATCGTTTGTAATTTTACCATACAACTCCCTTCCTCGTCGAGATTAGGGATTCGATTGCAACCTTTCGCGGCTTTATTTCAAATTTATCTATCTATATATCCCACTATTTATCTATCTATCTACCTCTTTGTCTCTGTCTCCCTTTTTCTCTTTCTGTGGACTTTTTCCTCTATCTGTCTAAGAAGTTTTACTAGATTGATGATAGCCATTTAGATTTTAGTCCGTCTAATAGATTTATTATGCAATTTTTACAATCACATTTACCTTAATGGAACAATGTTTTCAGTGACGATTTAGATTGTAAAATTTCATTATGTTCGGATTTAGATGAATATAAGCAAATCTTGCTCTTCGCATATATGCTAGAATTCTTGACAAATTCCATAAAACATATGCATATTGAAGTATTGCATTACTTACATATATATATATATATATATAGGAATTTATACATATGTATACATATATGGAAAATGCGTACATATATATATATATATATATATGTACATATGTAGAAAATTTGCATTTACATGCATGCGTATATGTTTTCATGCGTTTTTTATATTCCCTCATACGCACACGTATCTCCAAATCAATGAAAATTATGAGGCAAAGAAAAAGTATTTATAAACTCACGACTACTTTTCCATTTATATGAGTAAATAAGCAGACGCAACGTTATGTTACACTACACTAGTCCCACTACGTTATTGTGCTTATTAAAATTTACACAAACATTTTAATAAATACATATATATATATATATATATGTATATATATATGTATATATATATATATATATATATATATATATATATATATGCATGTATTTATGTATGTTTGTTTGTATGTATG
>KK351329.1:13530-25646 GCA_000671755.1 Glossina brevipalpis | reverse complement strand
CACACACACACACACACACACATAACAGAGTTATTTATTTTGCTTTCTTTTTTTTTTTTTTTGTTTTTTTTTGGCTATTTTTATAAGGAAAATTTGTTGTTTTGAAAATTCCATGCTCCGTGAGAGAGAGAGAACAATTTTCAACTTTGTTGTTAACAAGTATGGTTGACCGGCTGTTGCATACTTGTTTTTACCGCTAATTGTGTTTTTCTATCTAAACTTTATTGTAGGTCGACAATGAAGTCTCTCATACTCTTACTCTACCTCTCTCTCTCTCTCTCTCCCTCTCTTTCTTCCTTTTTCTCTCTTTCTCTCTTTCTCTTTCCCACATGAAGAAACAAACAACTCAAACTTAAACAAAACTCTAAACTCATTTATAAACTTTGCATTTCATCGGATACCACTGCATTTGCAACATTAACGAAATCTATATAAAATTTTATTTAGTAATCAAACAAAAGTTAAATTAAAAAATATGTAAAATCTATTTTATTTTTTGTTTTTTTTTTGTTTTTAGAAATCACTGCTTAATTTAATTTCTATTCATTTCTTTTAAATGATTTTTAATAGCAATTTAAAGTCATTCCTAAATGAAATCGTTTAATAATAAATTTTTACATATTGGATGACCCAACATCTTCAAATGACAAATTCTAAGTTTTCATTTCTTTTGATATATTACTGAGCCAATTTTTGTATAAAACTTATATTTCGACTCGACAAAAAATTACTTTCGGTTTAAAGAAAAAATAACGGTAAAAATAAATTCGAATATTTGATATTCTCAAGAATTTTTTAAAATTTTTCTCCTTTAGTAATAGACGTTTAATAACAAATTTTCTACGCTTTCAAGTTTAATTAATCAAAATCTATGAATCAAGGAGACATCTGATTCAACCTCATTTCCAATAGCTCGTTTACAATAGTGACGAATAATTGGCCAATTGTGGAAACCATGTTGTGCGGACGTTCTTAAATAAGCTTCAAAATTCAAAATTATCTGAACAACAAAGCCAGATTCATTCACTGAAAAGTAGTACAGACTAAGAAATACTTTGGTATTACCTGTTTATCGTAAATCTAATTTTATGAGAATATATATAAAATCCATTAACCAAAGACCATTTTCATCACCGCATAGAATTTTTCGGCAGAAATCGTCTTTATTGGCATGCAATGCTAAGGGCTTTCACGACTTTCAGTTACGACCTAAACCAGTTCAAACTATGACGAAATCCTGAGATATTTTCTTAATATTTCCTCTTGTGTTCCATTCACTTCTAATTAAAACGAATAGTCTCGACTTAGGTTTTACGTGGATACCTATCCTTCGAGCCTAACTTTATGATGCACGTTAATATTAAATTATTTTTCAGTGAATGATCGCCGATATCCCGTTTCGGGCGATCCCTCCTATGCTACAAGCAAAGCAGGTGCCGAAACTTATTTGTCAGCCGGTGAGAGCCCACCCATAGCTACGTTTGCCTAATGGGACCACGTAGAGGTGAGGGTCTGATATATTTCCCAATCCAAGTACTTTGATCAAGAACTTTATTTAGGCACGAACATGATATTTAGCTTCAAGAGACAATTGATTCTTCTGGCACTTCCGAATCCAAAAATCTTCCAAAAGAATAGGGAAAATGAATATATATCGCTAGCGATAGAGTACACATTAAAAAATTTCTTTCGAAGTAAGTGATTTTTACATTAGAAAGAAACCAGAACGATAGCCCGGTGCACTTTTATTTGTTTACTTAAAAAGATGACTCATAAATGGGCCTTACGGCGTTTCTCTTTTGAAACATATGCAGATTGAACAACAAAAGCATCTTCAGGATTCAAGGATTTTTATCAATTCGTTTCTACTTTTACTGACAAGACCGATGGCACTTCTTTGACCATTTTTTAATATTGTACTGTATATTAGCAATAAAAACTATTGATAAAAGTTAAATTTAGTGAAGTATATCTGTGACTGTAGTTGTCTAGGATAATTTTGAAAAGGTCGTAATAATTGTGTATACTTGCAAACTTCCTCTCGATATCGTAAATGAGATAAACGCAACTTTTTGGGAAAGCGTTTTTGTAATTCAAATTTTCGCGCTGGGGGTGCTGCATGCGTTGTCCGCTTTAAATTTTAGCAAAGCGAAGTGTTAGGCTTTCCTACGTAAAAATGGGAAAAGAAGTCTAATCAGCTGTCGCGAGATGAGCTGAGAGAATTAAAACTATTTCGCCCTGAGAGAATTAAAATTGTTTCATCTCATAATTTAGATTTAAGAAACTGCTAGGTTAAGATCCAAAGTTACCATTTGAGGAACCATGCAAGTTAAATACGAGGTTTTCAGGTCTTGTTCTTATTGTTCTTATTATAAGAAACACCAAACTTCGAATAATAAATCTATCGGTTGTTAATTTCCACCACTTGAAAATAATACATACTAACGCCCTCTTACAACCGGAGTAAGCAAACGTCTCGCTTTTGATACGCGTTTCTTTTTCTGCCTTCATCTATCGATCCTGACAGGCATGGCACGAACGGCACGTATAATAAAATTTAGGAATTATTTGGATTTGCTTCCCTTTCCTTTCCTTTCCTTTTCTTTCCGAAAAGTCTCATTTTAAACATTTCAAATGTGAATGAACTTTAGACTTAAATGAAGAGTTATGGTTCATCAAGTAAGTGACGGATGTAGACAGATTTTTAAATGATCACCTTTGATCAGAAATTAACACTAGTTTGTTTTCCTTTTTGGGAGACACGCAGCATTTTCAATGTTTTGCAATAAATTTTCCAGTTTAATCCAATCCCGAAGTAATCTTAAGAATTTTTTGTAAATAAAAATCTTTTATAATTAGTTTTGGTGTTTTGTTTGATTTAATCATTTTATTTTAATTTTTCCCTTTCTTTATTATTAGTATATTATAAACTCTTCAATAATTTATTTAAATTTTATTTATCGTAATTAAACATATTTCTTACTTATTTTGTTTTTTTTTTCATTTTTATTCTATTTTTATTTTAATTTTATTTTATTTTTTTCACACAAAAAGTCTTCGATTGATTTTAATACAAATAACAATTGTTTTAAAATAAATTCTTGAATAATTTTTATTTTAAATAAATTTAACTATAATTAACAGCATTAAGCTATTATTGAAAAATCATTAAAGTTTTTTATAATAATATTATAATTTATTTTCTATAAATATTTATGTAAAAATGTATGCTAAGCGAGTTCAGTAAAACAACAAAAGTTTTTCTTAGGATTTTTCTTTTTCTTATATTAAGAAAAATTTTTTTTGCAAATTTTTTTGTAACTAAATTTTATATATATATATATATATATATATATATATATTTACAAATTTTTTTCGTATTGGCTGTAAATATAAAAAATAAAATTGACAAAAAAAAAAATCTAATACCTGAGGTTTTTTTTTTTTGCTTTCTATAATTTAGTATGTAAATTAGTTAAAATTAAATCTATTAAAATAATTAACGAATCAGTTTTTTTTTTCAAAAGTTCACGCGTGTCCTTTTACAACCTATTTTTCTATAATTAAATAAAAAGGAAATAAATTCCAAAAAAAAAAGAAAAAAATATAAAATTTAATTAACAGTAAAATATTTAATATACCCGCCACTATTTGGATGTACAGATATATCGTATATCGTATATCGTAAAAATTTCAATTCGTTTCATACACAAATTTACAGAAAAACGAAGAAATTATCCTATATGGTTTATTAATAATTATGAACCATTTCCATCATTCTGGACCCCAAGAAAATTTTAAACCAAACTGCAGGTCTAAGGAAAAAACCCAAAACTGTTCTATTCATCTCTTATGCATCGTTTATCATTCCGTAGCCGGTTCCATACCGTACATATTTTGCAGCGTAATAATTGTGAACGAATACCCTGAGACACTAGGATTTTATAAAGACAAAATTTGAAACCAAAATTAAAGCTTTGAAGAAGATTTAAAGAAATTTTAAACTAAAGTATCCGTGAAAAAATTTCTCGGAGCACTAAAAAAATGTGAAACAGTTACCTGGGCTGCCAAACGAAAGTAACGAGGTAAGACTATAAACCTAAACTAAACTATAAATTAAAAATGGAGAGTAATAGTTAGTGGCGCCCCGATGAAAAATTTTATTCATATCTATTCTTAATCTGATAAAAGTTTAAAAAAATTATTTTAAAAAAATAACAAACAAAATACAAACTCCAAGAGATGGACTGAAGCTTCAAGCTCATTAAGAATATATACAATAGAGTGAGAAAAAAGTTCGGAGCGCTTTTTTTTCACTAAATTTTAAAAATAAGTTTCTTAAGCTGTTGACACAATCAAGCCGGGCTTACAATATTCAACAAATTTTAACATATGAAAGCAATGTAAGTGAACACAATGCTGCTTACATTCGTTTATATTGTTTTTCATACGATAACATTTTCGAGAATATAAGCGCGGCTTCATTGTCTCTACAGCCTTACTAGTGCGGACAAAATGTAATGAGACTGTGTTTTTTTTAAATACCCGTTCTATGATGTCGATGTGTATACTTTCTTGGTAGGTTGCATTCACTTTTGTAAATAGCTGACGTAAATTTCGAGACACGTGTCCTATTGGATTAATAATAGGATCGTTTTTTTTTGCTGCCAACCGCTTTTAAAATGAAAAAATCTATCGAACATTGTAAAATTTTATCAAAGAAATCTAAAGTGATGAGTGTTTATCAATATCACAAATTTTTAGGTGATAAAAATAATTTAGTGAAGATCGTATGGTGAACTTTGTTCACTTATAGATCATTAACCTCAAGTATTGATCAAAACATCAACAAAAGGAAACAGCATATATTGACTTAAAGAATCATTGTAAATATTGTTAGAGGTGTATCAATGTCATTGTTCAATGGAATTTGTATTAAATTTTGTGTGGACAAGTGTTCCCACTCACTTAAAATCTTGACTTTGGACTGTCTACCTTGCACAAAAAAATATTTATAAGTGGTAAAAGCTCCTTACAAAAGGCCGCGAAGATGTTTGTGACGCCTTGGATGCTCCAGCATGTCAATAATCGATTAAAACATTGAAGTGGTGAAGAAAAGAAGAAGAAGAATCATCGAATCACCTTTAGGGTAGTTGCTAAGAATATCGGTGTATCATTTGGCATATGCCATGCAATTTTTTCAGATATTTGGTCATGAAACGATACTACGATATTACGTCAACTCACACTTTATTGCTTGTTTGGGATTTTTTAGACCAAACTAAAGCACAATAATCATGTTTCCGCCACCAAATTCGCCGAACTTAGCTCCCTCCGAATTTTTCCTATTACCAAAAAATCAAGTTCTTAAGTCCTTGGTTTTAAGTTTCTTCATTGCTTGTTCATGATTTTTTTGACCAAAACCAATACCGTAATTAAGTCTCTTTCAATTCATTATTCATAAGATCTGGCCCGCTGCGATTTTCAAAAGCTTAGAAGTGGTGATTTCGAAGTCAATGATAAAGAACGGTCTGGAAGACTAAAAAAGTTTGAAAACGAATAAAAACCCTGCTTAAAGTCTCAAAGAATTGTAGAACAACTTAGAAATTAATGAATTACCGGTTTCTAGATGTTTACAAGCGATTAGAAAGGCCTAAAAGGATGGAAAATGGCTATCAAACGAATTGAATGAAAATGTAATTTCAAAAACATGTTGCAAAAGTGGTCAAGTATACATTGGTGCACAGATCGAATAGAAAGTTTTGCCGCGCCCAGCGTATTCATCACACATAACGCCTTCTGATTACTAATTACTTAGATCGATGCAGCATGGTTTGGCTGGCACTCGTTTCCATAGTTGAAGTTGAAGAACTGCGAAAAAGGGTCGATTCGTGATCAGATCTAAAAGATCATGAGCTCTTTCGATACGGTATTGCTACATTGCGAGAAAAATGGAAAAATGATGTAAGATATAATAGAAAATATTTTCATTTATAAATATTGGACTAATTTTTCTCAATAAATGACTTTTGCAAGTGGAAAAATGGTCAAAATTCATGCAAACTCCTGATATTTTGGCGTAACGAATTTAGTTCATTTTTATATATACCCACCACCGAAGATGAGGAGTACATTTCATTTTGTCATTTAGTTTGTAACCACCAAAAGGAAACTTTGGAGACCCCACAAAGTATATATATATATGTATATATTCTTCATAAGCATTAAGTTTAGAATCGATTTAAGCATGTCCGTCTGTCCGTTTGTTCGTCTGGGTAATGCTTGTGGTAAACATTCTCCTGGTCGCAAAAATGAAAATGTCGGCTCCAAGTTCGGCAGGAACATTAGAAGTTCGTTCATTAATACGCCTACCTATTACAATGTAGTTTTTCCCCCTTGTTTAAGATAAGGGTAGTGAGTATAAAAACTTCGTCAAAATAGATAGATTGATGGATAAATAAATAATTTTCGAAAATATTATTATCTTGTATGTTCTTCATTGATTCATTCATTGATTGAGGTTGAATTTTAAACGCCGAAGCGTCAGGCAAATGCAATAAGAGTATATAGTGGAACGGATAAGCAAAATATACTTGATTCTAACGATTCACTTATTATCATAAACGATATTTCATAAAACGATTAATTTAGTATTAAAAGAAAAAAAAGAAAGAAAAGTATTATTAAGAAAATTTTCAAAATAAATTTAATAAAGTTGCTGTTCAAAAAGCGATATGCAAAGACAAGAAAACCAGGACCTCTTTGAGATGACGTTTAAAAAATATGAAAAATGATATGATTTTTTTTTTTTAAATTTCTTTAAAAGAGTATCATCGATAATATGAGGCAACTATAAAATAATTGAAGTCTCATTCAGCAACCTTGTGACTATAGTTTATACAAAATTATTAACATAAACTAACTAATCGTTGGATTTTTCATTGCACTCTTATCGTTACACTTTTGTAACTAGATATTTCAATTCTATATTAAAACAAAATTTGTTTTCCTTTGTTTTTTTTTTTTTTTAAAGAATATTAAAATATTTCTTTTACATGATATTAAAAATAATTTTTTAAAAACTATTTTTAAAATTATAAAAATTGTTCTTAATAAAAAAAAAAAAAAATTAATTTAATTATATGAAATATTCGGTTGATATGTAAGATGTAAGTGTAGATATATTTTTTAAAAGGGAGATAAAAGAAAATTCATTAAAGTTGCTTAATTATGACATCTACAGATATCAGGAATAAATTATTCTCCTTATAAAATTAAATATAATGGAGTAACAGTAGCATTTACATGGCATTAATGTTAAGTAATTAGTTTAATTTTTTCTTTTTTTTTTTTTTTTTTTTTTATAATAATATTTTTTAACATATACATACATACATGTACATTTTACATAGTTAAGTATAGAAAAGATTTTTGACTTTTAATATAATAGAGTATCGGATAAAGTAATAGCATGACATGTTGTAGTTGTTTTATTATTTTAACTTTTTATTTTTTTGTTTATTTTAAGTAATTATTTTAAAGCAGAAAAATTGAAAGAGAAAGAGAAAGAGAGAGAGAGAGAGAAAGAGAGTTAAAGGGAGAGAGAACAAGACTAGATGAAAAATATAGAGAACATTTTGTTATATTTTTATTGATTTTTTTTTATTTATTTTTTCTTTTTTTATTAATTATTTATTATTTAATTCTATAAAAAGTTCTGTTTTGACGTTTCCGTTGCGTTACGTTCGGTATCTTTAAAATTCTTTGATGTAATGGGTGGTCCCCGAGATTCAAATGATGGCTTACTCATAGCCAATGCTGGATTCATATCGAGTACGGTACGCGGGCTTATTGCTACAATGCTAGCTCCGATCGGACCTAAATGCAAAACGTAAATAAAATTTTTTTTTTAAGAAAGATGAAAAAGTTATATATTACGTTTTTTCTATGAGAAATGTATTAAAAAAAAAAATTAATAAATATTTATTAAAAAACATATTTACATATATATATTAAGAAAGCTCATAAGCAAAAGTCATGCTTTATTGAAAAATTTGCGGCTTAATACAGGTAAAGAAAAACATGCATTTTAAAGCTTCAAAGCAAAGCGAAAAAAAAAACATTTATTTAAAATTAAAATTAATTGAAAATAAATTGATTTTTTCAAATACCCAAGAAGAACTAGAAGAATTCTCTTACTGTGCAACGAATTGTTTTGTATAGGGAAACGAGCCGATTTATCGATTAATAGAGGATTAAGAGACGGACATAATTACATCACATTTAAATATGATAAATACAGTCTTTGGCTATAACAAGCGGAGTTAATGTAAACGTATCCTCCGCTAATGTTATAGCCAACAATTGTTGCCAACTTCCAATTGCCTTTAATTGCAATGGCAAACTTGCAAACATGGTTGGTTGCCTATATCAACCTGATCGTTCCGATTAAAGGCGATATTAAGCATTAAACTCTTTCTTACTCTTCCTCTATATAAGCAAGTGTCTACCGGTTTTTCTTTGATGTGGTGTTATCTTGTCTGGAAGCATTTGTCAAATTACAACCTCTCCACATTTAAAGGTAATACTTTCAAGAATTACGCAATCCTAAAGTGAACACAAGACTGTTTATGCGAGTTTTAAATAAATCGATCTCTGTGCGAAAAAAACAACAAAGTCGATAAGCTTGACTTTATTCTATTGAATTCGGAAGAAAATGATGCTAAAATATGACGACTGGTACTCGAATGTAATATTGGTGGTGCAAGATATCAAGAGGCACGTCAAAGGAACCATTAACAATGACGTTGAAGCGAACCAGCTACTAGATAGCATAATACAAAAGAAGCTTAACTATCAAGTCAGCCGAGTTCATGTTCCAAGTATCCGAGTTCGATTCTCAATTGGGTATTGGCCATTACCATATTTTAAACACGAATGGCATGTACCCAAAGCTATAGTGAAAGATCGATCGGTAAAATTATGAAACTTACGGCTGTCATTATACCGTATCTCTCTTTCCGCACTTCTTGCGCCATGACTATTACCGTGTTCATATAAATAATAAGTCGTATTAAAAAGAAAAAATTATAACAATAGGTGCACAAATAAGTTTCCGCCGTTTCATAAAACATGACCTTACCAGCAGGTTTGGTTGAAATTGTCAAAAATGAAACGTAATATCGAAAGTTTAATCATCTGGTAACAATCTAACCTTGACGTAGTAGTAACTCTATGTGCGCATCACATAATTTCTTTCGTGCGAAAATATTAAGTTTTGTGCCGAATAAGCTTCGTTTGCGAAAAATGTGACTTTGTTTACTTAATTCTAAAGATAGTGCCGCTAAATCCTGAGGAGTGATAAGTAGTGGATCTGTGTTACCATATAGAAAACGCAAATAATCCCTATGCGAACAAGGCGAACCTTTAACTTGAACCATAAAGCTGAATATGCGTGCCAATCACATTTATGCTGAGGTGGACAGAGTGCATTTTGGTTTGTATCAGCCAAATAAAACAATGATTACGGAGCGTCACCAATAATAACTGACGAAATTGGGCCGAGAAAACAGTGCATTAAGTCAAAAGAGATAATATCATGAGCGTTTAACGCAACTAAATTCTATCCTATGTAACAAAGCAAGCTCCAGGACGCCAAGCTGGAATGTGTTACTCTTACCCGCTGTTATCAGTGGACATTACTCCTTCTGATGAACATTACTTACAATAGATTACTTATTGCATGATTGGGCGAATAAGTGAGTCTTTTTGTTTACAGCCTCAAAAGGCCAGATGCCTTTCCCTTACGGAACTCACCTTTTTTCTAAGAGGTCGAAAAAGTACTAACTAAAAAAGGACAATACTTCGTATATAACGTAATGTACAGTTCTTTCACAATAAATTCCTAATTTTTGCTTGGAAACGGCGAAAACTTAGTTGTATCACTAATAAAATATTTTTTGCCTCCTGGCCTCTTCTTAGGGAGATTAATTAAGCGTAATAGAAGCTGCCGGAACAAAAAAAGGCATTTCTGAAAAAATGCTACCAACGAGGACAGATGCAATTGCCTTAGCAATTAAACGAAAGACGGCTACCAAGCATATAGATGACTTCCTATCAGATTAGATCAGGTCAATTGGATACCTATGGAACTCATATTTCGTCAGTAACCGGAAGCAAATGTATAGCTAGAGTTAAATGAAATTTTGAGTGAAATCTTTTTTTTTTTATTAAAAACCGGTAAGGACTTAATTGCACACCTAATAAGTACATAGGAAATCTTATTAAACACTTCATTAAAGCTGAAAAAAAAAAAAGAAAAACTAGTGGGTATTTGATGTTTAAGCCGACTTAAGTCAATCTTACGATATTTTACTTAGCTTAGTTGTTGATTCATTTTTTTGTTTTCTTTTTTCAATGAATTTGATTACAATAGGGAATGGCTTCTAAGTGGCGTCTATGGTGAGTAATGTATTAAATGCCAAATTTGCAAAAAAGTCTAAGGATTCTGTAAAATCTAAATTAAATCAAGTTCTAAGTTCAAAAAAATAAGAAGGAAAAGTTATAATAAGATAACGATGCTGTGGGAGTACAAAAAAACGAGAGAGAGAGAGAGAGGTCTTAACACAAAAACTAATGTTACTAAATTACTCTGCGCTTAGTGTTTGTTCATACACCCTCCCAGTGTTTTCCTTGCCAACTTTATTTTCATTTTCTTTCTCTCAGTTTATTTGTTGTAAGGCAGATGTGTTACTATAGGAAATTTTCAAGTGTCACTCTCTGGTTGTGTTTTCTTGTATAAAACATAATTTTCGATTGTTTTGTTTTTCTTGAAAATTAAACAAAAAGTTGTTTTGTTGAGTTCTTTTAATTTAGATTATTGTGATTTTTTGCTTTTTTTTTGTTCTTTTTTTTTTTTCTTTTTTTTTTTAGTCAAAACCAAAGGCCACATCTGTAAGATATATAAAAAGGTTGATTAAATTTGATTTTTTATTTAAAATGTTATAGAAAAAAGAAAGTGTTTTTAAAAATGGGAAAAAGTTTTTAAAAAGAATGAATTGATGAAAAATGTAAATATTGTAGAATATAAGAAAATCTCAAGCAACACACGATTTGATTTATAAATTTATATAGATTGTTTACAAAAATTATTATAGAAATAAGAATATATGAGAGAACAACGTATTAAATATCCGACACTAAAAACCACACAAGTAATCAATAGTTCATCGTTCATCGTTCATTAATATTAAAATGAACACACATGACTGTACATCTTTTAAGTTTCAAAAATAAATTATGTTTTTTATTACTCTTTGTTTTTTTAACTAAGACTTGAAAGACTTAACGTTACATTTTGGTTGTTCCAAAGCACTTAACAGTTAGAAAACTATATTTCGACTAACCGATCTTTTAAAGCAAAATGTGTTGAAAATTTAATTAAAATAAATCGGTTATAACGACAAAAAATATCCCTTAAATTTACGACGTAGAGACTCCTATTTCTCGAGTTTTCCTAAATTTCTTTCCGTAGGTTAACTATAAGTTAAAAGTTTAGTACCTATAATTGGTAGTTAGCAGTTAATACAGAGAGAGAGAGAGAGTAAATCTCATTTCAAAGCTGGGAAGAGCTGATTCTGAATGGATGGGCGGGAGGTCTCCTCGAGGGGATCTCGACTGCTTATAGCAAACAGCCCAGAGAGGTCTAGACACTTTCCCGTCACTCATTACCTCATGTTACGTTGATTAGTAGGAGCTATGCCTTGTTTATATGTAAGTATTTCCACGGCAGGGCTTCTACAGAAATAAAAGAGATCTTTACATTAACGAAGTACTTGGAAAGAACTACTCGACTTTTTTATCGGTCTTGACCATTTGCCAGTATACGCATTATCGAAGCTTTTTGTTTTGTTACCGCTTCGCCCATGTTTGTCGTAACTTACCTATGGATGTCTTTCTCGAGGTTTTTGTATTTAAGTCAAGCATTCACGGAATGCATTCTCCCCATATCTAGAATTTTTCGTAATCGTTCCCATTCCGGGACAAGCATATACAAAGTGCCCTCTCTCTCTCTCTCTCTCTCTCTCTGTCTCGAAGTGGAGCATAAGTGCCCTCTC
>KK351329.1:0-13184 GCA_000671755.1 Glossina brevipalpis | reverse complement strand
GAGAGAGAGAGAGAGAGAGAGAGAGAGAGAGAGAGAGAGAAAAAGGTTTTAGGTCAGTCGGGAAACTTGAAGCTCTGAACTCCGCACGTGAAGTCTGAAGTCACTTGGAAAAAATATCCCTAATTAAAACATATACCATTTGGAAAAGATCGCAGGAATGTCAGCCGGAGAAATAACCTACCCGAGGTTGTGGTGACTATACAACTCAATAATCATGAAAAAAATTAATATTACCCAGTGGCGAAATTTAGTTTTTTTCGTTCTTTTTTATACCCATCACCAAAGGGTCGGGGTATAGTAAAGTTGTCAAAGAAGCTTCAGAGATCCTACAAAGTATATATATTTTTGATCAACATCAAATTTCGAATCAATTTAACCACGTTCATCTATCCGTCTGTGTAATGTCTACGCTAAACATTCTCCTGGAGGCAAAAGTGAAGGTATCGGCTTCAAATTTGACGAAACTGTTGGAAATTCTTGCCCGCGCATTCATTTTGAAAAGGTGCCAAATCGTTTGAAGTCCAACATAAATTAGGAACATCTCTGCTTTTAGAGGAAAAGAAAACGTTGGATTTTTCTGCTTATTACCCATAAATCGCAGCAGACAGGTCTGTAAAAATTTCGATTTTATTTAATCCGATCATATGCCAAGTCTACAATATAAAATATTACTCATAAGTCGTAGAAGGCAGCTTTATTAAAATTTCATCACCTATCAAATCGGTCACAGGCCACGCCTACAGTATAAAATAAACTGAAAGCAATCCTGTTTGCTGGATCACTACTCATAGAGACTACACAATGAAATTTTCCGCGGTAATCCATAAAAATAGAAAAAAATCTGCCACACCCATCTATTAATATGCAACTTTTTTGCCCTTTTTTTTAAGACAAAGATGGTACATATAAAGTATTCAACTCAGTCGATTATAATTTCCTTACTTATTTTTTTTTTTGGAGGGGGGAGGGAAGTTTTTTACGATAAAGCTGAGGGATAAAAAAGTCTCGGTCACCGTAAAATATGATTTTCTCTTATTTGTTTCTTCTTCAAATTTGTAAGCTTTGCAATTAAAAGAAAATAAATTTCTCTTCAAAAATTATTAAATATTTATAATAAAATTCATATATAATTTAAAATTAATTAAATTAATTATTATTTCATGATGCACATAATGCTGATGCATCATATATTTATAAAGTCTTTTAGGATATTTTTGAAATCTCATATATTCTTACGTTTTTAATGGAAATTGTGTATGAGAAAAGCTTAAAGAGCTATATTAGGATGAAATAAACAAACATACACGCACACGCAGAACGGCACATTCACACGCACATTGAATAACAAAAATTAATTTGTTCTTTTAATTATTCATGAATTTCAAGTAAAAACGGTTGGACACAAAAACCAACACATACCGCATATAAGAAGTTGGGTGTTACGGTTACGCAATTTGGAAATTCCCTCCAATTATAGGTAGTGATACTGATATAATTTATTTATACGTGTATTAGTAAAGGAAGGAGTAGACATATTCAAGGTTTTTTTCTTTTTTTTTTTTTTTTTTTCTTTATATGTATAGATATTCTGTACTTTGTTTTTTTTCTCTTGCATAAAAATAACCAATAATTTGATTAGAGGAAATGTTTTGTTTTTCTTTTGTTTTTTTCTTTTGTTTTTTTTTTGATTTTCTTTTTGTTAACACATACGTGCAAATGTATCCTGTACTAAATCCTTGGTCTTTGTGTTCCTTTTTATTTGTTTTTTTTATTTTTTTGCTTTTTCATTTTTATATAGGTGTACTGATATGATTATTATTAATTTATCCGTTAGTTATTGATAAGAATTATTACGTATAACGTATGATTGCGAATTCCGGAATATGCGATTTATTTATATTAAGCTTTGGTTTCATCTAGATTAGGTGTTAGAAATCGGATTTTGTTGATTTTTTTTTGAGGCGGTGTTGTCTGTGATGCTTTGTATGTTGTTATTATTGTTGATGATGAGTCATTGGAGGAGGTAGACAAAAGCCGATGCTGCTGTTGATGTAGTTGCTGTTAATTTCAAAGTAGGCTTGCCATTTTACCTTCATGATTCTTGCTAAGCATAGCCGTGTATTCATCTATTGTATATGTATATACATATATATATATATATAGATACATAGATATATATATATACATATAGATATATATAGATATATATATATACATATACATATATACATATATATATATATACATATATATATATACATATATATATATATATTTCATGTATAGATAAGTTTTTATGTAAATATTTACGAAATAGAAAATAATTTTAAAAAGATAGAGAATTAATTAGTAAAATCTACAAAATCGAGCGAAGAAACACGAGAATTTTTTGCGATTCCTTAGTTTCTTATAAAAATAAGTCTAAGAAAAGAAACGAATAAATTCTTATTTAAAAGCCAAGCTAAGCGTAAACGGTATCATACGCGTTTGTTTTAAGTGTTTTATTAGTGAAACTTTCTTTTTTTCATCTTAGTTTTTTTTTTTTTTTTTTTTTTTGCTGTGCTCTGTGATTAACATTTAAGTCATTAAGTGTATTAACAGCGGCAGGTTTTACGTAAAATAAAACAAAAGAAGAGAAATATGTTTGTCCCCATGAATAAATTCTATTTACAAAAATATACAAATATTTCATGTTTACGTTTTCATCTCATTTATTCCATTTGAGATTTTTGATTATTTTTTGTTTTTTTTTCTTTTAGAATTTTTCGCCAATATATGCTTCACTCATGATATCTTCTGGGTTATGATTTTGTTTTTTAAAGATTCGATAAAAGATACATTTTAGATGAAACTTACCCGATTTAGGACTCACTAAATCTTTGGTCTTATTATTCATTCGACGCGGTCCGGTACCACCAGATCCCATAGGCCCAGAATTGGGACCTGAGCCAGGTGTACCACAAGCACTAACAGCTCCTATGGGAAGAAAGTGTAAAAAAAAAATTATATTCTTTCCTCTCCTCATCATCATCATACAAAATGCTTTTTGTGTTCTCAATTTTAACGAAGAAGCTTTTAAAGAACTTCAAAACATTTTTATCGATAATCTGCTACGATACTAACAAAACTATCTAAACTTTTCGGCTTTTTCTCAAACGTTGTCACTGTTATAAATAAAATATATACAACATTTTTAAGTTGAATTCAGAACTCAATCTATTATTATACAGCCTAGGACATATAAATAGCCCATAATTTATTTTGAAAATGAACAGAAAAAGTTTATCGAAAAAAAAACTATAAAATGCAAGGATGTCTCGAGATTTACGCAGAATTCTAAATCAACCGAAAGTACTTCTTTTTGAAAAATGCACAACGGCTTTCCCGCTCCAAACGGAAACGAGCAAATACCCTTTAGTCTTCAAGCCTCAAAGCATCTAGTAAATCAATCGAAATAAAATTTGTTTCTGAAAAATTTGCAGTGACTTTCTCACTTAATGCCGAAATTTTCAAAGCGGAAACAAGCAAATTCTCCTTACTGTTGAATTTGCGGAGCATCTACTAAGTCAGTCGTAATAAAAAATTTTTTTCCAATTTCCCATTTAATAGCGAAATTTTCAAAGCGGAAACGAGCAAATCCTCTTTAGTCTTCAAGTCTCAAAGCATCTACTAAATCAGTCAAAATAAAAATTATTTTTTTCCTAATTTCCCACTTAATACCGAAATTTTCAAAACGAACAAATCATTTCCAATTTTTGTCATAAACGACCCGAACTTGTTTTCTCAGTCCTGCGAAGTGCTATCGGTTTTCGTACTGTGAAAAAAGGGAATTTTTTCAAATTTTTGTCCTATTTGTAAAATGTAATTATTATACTTTTGCGTTAACAAGTTCTAGAATGATTTTTTCTCAATCAGACGCGAACTGCCCGCTTTGGTACAAGCTATAGTAAGGCTTCATATGATTAATATGTTCGATGTTACTGCTTACTATTAGGAATGCCGCGCACTTCTTCCTTGACCTATTATATTACTATCAGAGAAAATTATATCATTTAGGAATATGTGGCCAAGGAGGCCTTACAAAAACAATTATCTTGCGAAAGTCGTTGTCCCACTATTTTGTTTTAAAAACAAATAAAAATATTGTAGTCAATCAAGCCCGACCCAACTTTGCCTAATACAATTCTTCACTTATTTTGGTGAGAAACCACAAACAAATATAAATACTTTATGGGGTATTGTTAAAAAATTATAACTACGTGATCCAGATTTGGTCCAGTTAATTTTTATGCCAAATTACTACTAGGGAATTATTTGCATCATAACATATTAAAAATTAGACCATTTTGTTATATAACGACTTATTTTTCGTAAGAACTCTTATACGAGATGATTTCCCGAAAATATACCTATGTGATCCAGATTTGGTTCAGCGAATCTTTATATCAAATTTCTAGTAGGAATAATATATTAAAAATTAGACATTTCTACCACATAAAACCCTACTTTCCATAAGAAAACTTATTTGGGGATCGGGTTCAAAAAATAGTCCCATCCGAGTCAAATTTTTCACATTTTTTTTTTATAATAGTTACGACCGTTTTTTGTTACAAAAAAGCTCTTTTCAAATGGGGAGTTATATGGGAAATGGCAGTAAAAATTGACCGATCGAATCCATTTTCAATAGCTTTCGTCCTTAGGTAAGAACACGTCAGCATACCGAATTTCGTAAAATTATCTCATAAATTGAAAATTTTATATGGACCGACATCAGTAAGATAGACAGACAGACAGGCTTAAAACAATTTAGAAAAAGATTCGAAATCGATCGATATAATAAAAGGTGGATCTTAAAGCCTTCTGGGTGTTACATACGGCTGTACGAGCAAGATTTCCGTTGCCCATTCCAATTTTCCTAAGTTTAGTAATCCGAATAAACGAATAGACAAAAAGAAGGACAGAGAGATGAACAAGCAAACGAATAAACAGATCGACTGACGGATGGTGACGGATGCTAATGAGCGGCTGATTATATCGAAATTGACATATAACGCTTCTCAAAAAATTAAATATATATGTGTTTTGTGTGCGAGAGAGATGTGATTACATACGTAAACACATATACATAAGTGTGTGTGTGTGTTGTACCCTGGCCTTTACAAACAATGAATGAAAAGAGAGACAGAGAGAGAGAGAGAGAGCTAATATTGTCTTATCGCATGTGGTGATGGATTCAACAATTCGCTCTAATAAAATCGAACCACGTAGCGTATGAGTATTATTTTATAAATGTATTATAACACTACAGTTTGTGAATAATTTTTCTCTCAATATTTATAATATAATTTTTTTTGGAAATTGTAAAAAAAAAATACTTTTGTGGCTTACCTGGCAATCTAGGTGGACGGGGCTGTTCGACCGGCAGTACACGTCTACGTTTCTTTGGCAGTTTTGCACGTGCTTGTGTATGTGAGTAGTACATAGCGAAATTACTAACAATAACCGGTACTGGCAGTGCAATTGTTAGGACACCGGCTAGAGCACATAAAGCGCCCACAAACATACCGATATATGTTTTTGGCACCATATCACCATAGCCAACGGTGGTCATAGTAACTAATGCCCACCACAAACCTAACGGTATACTATTGAAATCATTATGCGGATTCGTTTGTATACGCTCAGCGTAATAAACAAGACTGGCAAATATAACGATGCCTAAGACTAGGAAGAATACCAATAAAGTTAATTCTTTGGCTGAAGCTCGAAAAGTTTGTATTAAGATCTTCAGACCCGACGAATGACGTGTAAGCTTAAATAAACGCATAATCCGTATAATCGAAAAGAATTCCAAGATATCAGCGTTCTCCAAATGTGAGGCGAATCGTTGAAGTACTAAATCAATATAAAAGCTAAGTGTGGCTATGTAATCGATTATATTCACAGATGATTTGATGAATTCGCATTTATTGGGTGACGATATAAAACGGACCTGATTAGCAAAAAAAAAAAAAAAAAAAAAACCAAAATAACGGTTAACAAATAATATAAATATTTCATTAAATTGAATTGATATTGAATTCTCAACGTACCAGTATCTCAAATGTAAACCATGCATTGCAAACGCATTCAATGTAAAAAAATGCTATGTGAGCATTTGTTTGAGTTTTATCTAAGAACCAGGCCGAACTGCCATTGGCTGTGCGTACGGTAATATTGCGTACAAACGGTACACGCATATCAGGATGGGTTTTCAAGCAAAATGATAATATTGAAATGCATATAAAAAATACCGAAACGACTCCAATAATCTACAAAAAGGGAAAAACGAAAAAAAATTTAAGTTTTGTTTTTAAAAATTTTCTTTCTTTTTTTGTAAACAATTTATATATAAACCTTAGCTGCATTGGAACTATAGGGTTCATCAAAAAGTGACCATATGCGCGGTTTCATTTCTTGCCACCATGATAATGTACCTTTGTAGTAGTCCTCTTCGAAACCAAATTTACGAGCTAACTCCTCTTCGGACGGTTTTTCTGTATCCAAATCTAAACGATCTAAAACGGCTAATGTTTCTTGAGTGTCACGATGCTACAAATGATTAAAATAAAAATTAAATTTCAATTTCAAATAATTTATATTGCAATAGAAACCTGCGTGTATGTCATCCAACAACAAGGTTCAACTTGATTTGAATCTAAGCCCCAAAATTCTAATTCTTCTTCGAACAATGGTCCACACACATCAGTCGGATAATGCAATTTGCCCGTTCTGGAGAAAATAAAATAGAATAAAAAAATACTTTTTTAAATCTTAAAAAAAAAAAAAAAAAAAAAATCCAATATTTCTAAAAAAATTCGAAAATGTTATTCCACAATATATTAGGATGCAATATAGATTAAATTTTAAGAGGATAATATAAGAAGTTCTCTTTGTTAATCGCTCACCATTATATTAAGTGTTTTCGCGACTGATATCCTTCAAATTTAGTTGTTGATTGATTGACTATTTTACAATTTTTGAAAAACAGCCGAATACACTTTGTGATCATCGACCAGCGCGTAAACTTTGCTATCCGAATAAAGTCACTATAATCGGTGAGTTAAAAGCCGAACTCTCTAATTCTTAGCAATATTGAGTTTTGTTCGACTTACAAGGTTATATATGCATGAAGTAGACCATTTACACTCAGCATGCATGTAAACAAGGCTTGGTGTAACCGTGAATAGTGAAATATGACACAAAAAAATTGCTCACACAGAGCTAATAACATGGATTACATAGCATGGCTTGAAAATTATTGGAATGGTGAACTAACAAGCTGTCATGTCTCTAGGGATTGAATACTAATACTTCTCTATGAAAACTAACCTCAATAGTTTCTCCACCGAGTGAACAGAGTGAACTATTACATCATTCAAGTCACACTATTATCCCGGGCTGTATTAGCCCAAATCAGTAATAGATCATATATAAATACTACATTTGTTTACACCAAACAATTCCTTCGTGGAGTTAAGTAAGTTTCTGGAGCAACTTCAGAGATGTGTTAAGCAGTCCTACATCGACAACACAAGATGAACTTGCCATTAGGTACACATAACCACTTTCGGTCAAGACGAGATTTAACTGTTTTTCTGTTCAGTTTTTCTTTGAATCAAGCATTCTTTAACAACGCAACTCCGTAGTCAATTACATTGTATTTCTCCAGAGAATTCGGGTATAACCATAAACCCGTGAGTATTCATTTCCTATCCCGTGTCTGCTTTGTGATAGATTTTCAAACGAAAGAGAAAGAAAACGTAGTCGACGTAACGGATGCCCGCCCAGGCATACTTCCATGATTGCCTTACTTTACAATACTTCCCCTTAGTGTTTAGATGGTGTTCCTATCTGACTTTTTATGTGAATATGATATCATATCATTTCAATGATAAACAATGCTATCACAAAAGTGAATAAACCCAAATTTATAGATCTCGGGGACAAAGTCAATAATATAGCATGATATGAGAATTGGGGGAATGATAAACCAACAGGTAGCAGTGACAGTCTCTTAGTGGGATTTCAAACAGTTCAATTCAAGTTCGATGTATAACATATTATATTTTTGAAATCGTCTCGAAAGTTTCCAAGTTAAATTCTTTTTTTTTTTGTATAAAAACAAAATGTAACACAATTTCCGAGGAGATAATCAGTGAATAACGTTCTTGTGCAGATTATGTAGGAGCGTCATTATAGTGTTTCTCAAAGATAGTAGAAGGCACTCAATTATATTTTGAATGATATTTTCCATGAAAGCATACTTCTCTTGGTCGAAATTGATTAAAACGACCTGAACACAGTTGGGCAAGACAAGGCCTTAAATACCTACATCCAATTAATTCGTTCTTTGGCCAAAACATATTATTTCGTCCCATCAAAGTACGTTGCGAACTGTGGGTTGAACATAGATTTGTTTCACGATATTGAACAAACTTCACATGCTTTATAACACAAGTGGAGTAGAATAAAATGAGCTAACAAGATCGCAGTGCAAATTTCACAGCATAAAAAACATAACACATTGGACTTCGCATAATAACAGACAAAACAAAGTCTTCATAATGTTTTTCCTTATAAAAGCCTTTAGAATTAAATAGAATGATAACACTGGCCCTATCAAGTCGTGCTATCGCGCTTTTGAAAGGTTATAGTCCGTAGATAATTGAGAAGAAAAAATGTTATTACATGATACATACGTTAATCTAATCGAAACGAATTGCGTTTTGAAAATGAGCGAAAAATATGAAAAATTAATTAATCAATTTAACTACGGCGATAAAGTTTGGCAAGGTTTGGAGGAAAGTAATATTGTTGAATGTTGAAAAGGCTTAATCAAGCAGAATGTAATTGATTGTCCATTTACACTAAGGTAATTGCAATAATACTCGGTCAATCGCTGATATAGTCGAATGAAATTAAAAAATTTAAAGAAGACCGGGTTGCTTCTCAGTACGACTTCGCTACGAAGCTCAACATCAACCAAAAAACACTTTCTTTTTATTCGCTGAAGTGAATAGAATAACAACGCGGTATTTATTTAAGAGTGAAATATTTACTGATCAGAATTTCCGTTTGCGAATGGATACTGAAGCAAAGCGAAATTGAGCCACTTTTTAAAGGACTTGTAAAGGGCGATAAAGGACGAATCACATACAACAACTATTTACGAAAATATCACGGATGAAGCATTGACTAAAAAAAGCTTTTATTCCATTTGCATAAGACTGGATAGAATAAAAACGAAATATTTAAAAGTGAAAAATTTAACGCGATTGAAATTTCCGTCTGCGAATAAATGCTGAAACAAAGTGAAATTGAGCCAAGTTTTAAAGGTTTTGTAAAGACCGATAACGAACGAATCATTTGATTTCGTTTTTTCGCCTACATATCTTAGAATTTCTAGAATTAGATTACAATAGTCCTACCAATAAACTGGCTTATGTTCAGTCTAATAAAATTTATTGAAAAATATCGAAAAAATGTGTAAACAAAACAGCACAAAATTTTTCCTTTTTTTACTACCTAATTATTCTCTTACCTGTAATAATTTAAAACTTGTGCAAATACTCCAGGATGTCGATCAAAGAAATATTCATTCAAAATTGGATCATAATTGGCTAATGCCTCGGTGAGTCGTGATAATCTAGTGGCTGGAATTTTCTTAAGGGTGGCCTTATAGGTTTCGTGTCGTATGCCGCCCACATTCAAAACAACCCGATTTTCCGAATCCATATTTATCAAATTCATAGCTGTATGCGAGCGTGAATAATAGGAATTTTTTTTCGGTATATAAGTCATGACTGCGAATAAAACAGAAGGAAGCAATAGCAGAAAATATAAATTAACAAACCTTTCTTTCCAAGCCAGCTAATAATAAATGATATTTATTGAAGAAGTGGGTATAAAACTTCAATGATACAAATGATAGATACGTTAAAAGTTTTACTAGTCTCCTTAGTCTTATACTAGCACAACGATTAACGGCAACAGCAACACCGACAGCAACAGCAACAGCAGCAGCAGTAGAAGCAGCACAAGCGTTGTCCTTAAAACCCCATCGTATACGTAGAGAATGTTTTGTATATGTGTATGTATATATATGTATATATATATATATATATATTAGTACGTCAAAGCTTATTTGCATGTAATGAAGTATATTAGCTGTCAAGCAAAAACATGTTGATATAGCTGTTTTTATACGAAGCGTATGAGTTACACGTCAGTTTTCTTTATTTATAGCTGCTGCAAAGGGGAAATGAGAATTTATTGTTTTACACACACACACTTATAAGTTACTACATACATACAAACGATTGCAATAAAGAGATAATGCATTTTTGTTGTTGGAATTAAAAAGAAATTTTATTGTTTTTTTTTTTTGGTTTTTTTTTTTTATCAAAGCAAAACTATATATCTGTCATTTACCTTTGAAAACAACACGTGGTTGAATTCGTTTAAGGTTATTGAACTAAACGAAAATGCGATACATGAACAGATAAAATGAAAAGAAGAAAAACAAAATAAAAAGAGAGAGAATAAAATTATAAGTTTTTTTGTTTTTGTTTTTTTTTTTTTTGTTTTTTCTTCTTGTGTAGTTTGATTTTGTTTAGACAGTCTCTATACACACATATATAAACACTCACACACACCATAGCATATAATATCCTTAAATTATTGCACGCAATATTCTGTTACACTGTTAAGCTGTCTGCCTGTTTTATTTTTAACTTAAAAGCTGTTGCTTTCTTAACATGTCTTCTCATGGTTCACATCAGTACTCTTCGTAAAATAGAAAAGGCGCGTTTTAAGTAAAAAAAAAAAAAAAAAAAAAAAAAATCATTTTCTAAACACTATGCGCATGTTTTGTTATATTATATATGAAAAAAAAATAAAAAATAAAAATAACACAAATTTTATGACCTTTCATTATACTAAAAATTGAAAAAACAATCACTTATAACCATATTTAGTTTACACATTTTCTAAATGTCTTGAATCATTTTATTAAGAAAATCTATTTTTATGAAAATTTTATCTGATAAACATAAACAATTTTTAATATCAACAAATATTATAATAAAAACAGCAACAACAAAATATCAAAAAAAAAAAACAACAACAACTTTATTAGAATATTACAAGTACACAATACCGCCAATGTTTTGAAAAAGCGGTAAGAGGAACGGACACTTACATTTACACAAAATAACGATCTAAGAACATTGTTTAAATTGTTTAAATAGCAATTGTTTAATTTCTTAAAAACGCATTATCATAAACTATATATAAAAAAAAGATATTTGAATGAAACAGTAAACAATCGTGTAACGTATAGAAGATTATACATAAAAAAAAAGACATGGTTGTGTAGGAAACATATTTCCAAAATCTCTTATAAAATATAACTACACAACTGATTACATTTAAATGATATTTTTTTGGAAAATATAAAAATAATATTCTAATGACATTAAATCCAAACATTTGATTATACGTAGGGACATAGACAGTTATTCGAGTGAACCAAAGAGGATTTGTACGAGATTTTTAACATCGAGAGTACAATAATATATTTGAGGGTTTTTTTTATTATTTAATTTTGAAGTTGTATTTTATTTAAAGTATTGTCCATCACTAACTACTGCATTTCTAACTTTTTGCTGAAATTTGAACTCCTTGGGGCTTTGGGATTGTACAAGAAAAGAGCTGGTTTTTGGATAGCTCATTATAACACTCGAACCGGATAATAAGCAATCGATAATCGAAAGGAATAATTTCTGCTTGTAGCAGCGGGATGGATAGCACATTACAGATTAGTTCTGTTAACGTTTCCTGGCCGAGCCGAATTTTGTCATACTGAAAACTCAAGACATATTGACATTTGACATATTGCGCCGGTAATTGATAATTACCTGGCCCTTCCTCACCCCCACCTGGCCCTTCCTCAACCCCATCTGGCCCTTCTTCACCCCCAACTGGCCCTTCCTCACCCCCACCTAGCCCTTCCTCACCCCTACCTGGCCCTTCCTCACCTCCACCTGGCCCTTCCTCACCCCCACCTGACCCTTTCTCACCTCCAATTGGCCCTTCCTCACACTCACCCTCAAATAAGTTTGCCAAGGACTTCCAGCTTTATCATCCATGTTAATGGTTCGCAGTGCTGATAACGTTTCCTGGGCGAGTTTTGCTATATGGAATTGAGTTTTGTCATATTGAAAACCCACGATATCATGACTTTTGACTTTTTTGACTTTTTGCGCCGATTTTTTGTTCTAATTTCGCCAATAATTGTTGGCAGAGTTCCCTAATGATGGTTCCAACGAATTGGGTCAAACCATAACATAAAATAACCAACTGAAACTGATGGTCAAATGGAAATTGTAGCGTATTTTTTTGCGATAAACCGAAACAGAAAGAAGTGCACTTTTTCAATATCGCGTTTTCTAAAGAAAGACTTTTTTGAACTCTCTTTAATTGCAGATCTAACAATTAAAAACAAATTTTTGGACTTTAAAATAATAATAAATTAAAATAATAATAATAAAAACTATCGTACATCAATTCGGAATGACTTTTTTGAAAATTTGAAAACGTTGTAAGAATGATCCGAATCAAAGCATTCTTAGACCAAAATAGGTCTCTCTAATACCAATTCATTTCATTTCAAATTTCTATATAAAATTTATGATCTATAGATTGAAACGAAAAATTCTTGGGCAAACATCAAGCACGCACCTGAAAAGGCAGAACGAGACTGAATTTGATTCAAAAAATCTGGAACTTTTTCTCAAGTTTTGCAAGTACCTTTTAAGATTTGCATGCCCTGTAAAACGCGATTGATTTAAATCTTAATAAATACATTTTTGATATATAATTCACGATTCAAGTCCTAAAATAATAATAAGATAATATTTTCAATTATTTGCTTAATAGATTTTCTTAACCGGTTAGCGTTATTTGAAAGCCGCATCTATCATCAAGATTACGAACCTTATTTAATAACAAAGAATATATGGTAAGAGCAGTTTTATGCCAAATTCTATCCGCGTATGATTTACACTAAATGTATAAATAAAAAAAAAAAAAATTTTGTTTATTTTTTCTGGTTTCAACGATTTTTTTTTTTTTTTTTTTTT
>KK351328.1:169194-213734 GCA_000671755.1 Glossina brevipalpis | reverse complement strand
ACAAACATTCCCAAAAATTGCCAACATAAGCAAAAAACAAAAAAAAAAAGACTACGAGAATAAACAATAACTGACAATACTTTGTTAGTTGCTTAACCCACTTAAAAGTTGGTAAACAACTCAGCTCGTCTTTACTTTGTTTTTTTTTTTTTTTTTTCGTTTTTCCAACAACCTCTCTGATCTTAAACTCAATTTGAAGCATGAAGATGCTGACTAACTATATTGAAAGAGGAAAAAAACAAAAAACAGAAAGAAAAAAACGAACTTAACTTCAACAATTTTTTGAGACACGTAACGTAAAACAGTCTAACAAGAGAGATTTCTGGTAAAATAAATCTTAACACAAAAGGTTGCAATAACCATGAAAGAATCCATTAAAATTTATAAGATTTGATTTAAGCTTCTCGGCCATTAATGTTTTCTTCTCTTCAAGTGTATAAAAATCAAAATATAAAAATTATAAAAAAATTCTTCCTTATTATTCCCAATTAGGGTCACACAAAAGTCACACAGAAAGAGAGATAAAATAAAATACATTACTATACACTGTATTGTTGTGTACTGTGTACAGTACAGATAGATTTGCTTACATGTGCATATGTATTTGGCATTGTTTTGCTATTTCTTTCAGTCAGCATGAAAAATTTCACCGATAGCCGATAATGAAAAAATAAATAAGGTTTGCTTTGTTGTTTCTTTCTTTTTTTTTTTTTTTTTCATTTTTATGTACGCTATTAACATGTTATACTTTTCTATCATTTCGTTTGCAGCACCTTTTGCACAAGTCAAGCGTAGTAAATCAATTTTCGATAGAGATAAGCTTAAGCTGTATCGAGTTAGTGCATAAACTATCGATTGGTATATATTACATTTCTTGTGTGTGTGTGGCTTTATTAAAACCTCTTAAACTATATTCTATTCTAATATATATCATAATGTTAATATTATGCCATCGCCGTTTCTCTTCTTTCATTCATTCATTCATTTCTTATTTAGAAATCTCAAGATTTGTGACAAAGAGCTGGAAGTTAACACATTTATATTCTTGATTTCTTAAAGTAAAATAGAATGTAATTAAGAAACTAGAGCCGATATTATTGGTTGCTTGCGCTCATCATTCTGTTTTAGGATTAGAATTTCTTTCTTTGATCTAAATAAATAATAATCGTACAACTACTATTACTACTACTACTACTACTAATAATAATAATAATAATAATAATAATAATAATAATTCAAAAACGGGAAACTCGATAAATAATCGATAATTCCAATATATTTTAATCGAAGCTTACTACCAACTACCTGCACTCGTCATCATTTTAACTATCGTTCCGAAAAGAATGCAATCTTTTGACTTCTTTTGCACGAACCGTGTTATCGACTAAAACTTCAAAATGAATCGGACGAATCGTCGATTTGTGCATCATTAACATAATATTTGCGATTCTAACTATTGCATTAAAAGGCTATGGCTTCAAGAGGTTATTGCCTCTCAACAGGCCATTGCCTTAAGAGACTATTCCTTCAAGATACTATTGTCTCAAAAAATTATTGCATTAAAAGGCCATTACCTCAATAGGTTATCATCTGAACTGGTTATTTTTTTCACTTTTTTTTTAATTATATAAAAAACAATATTTTCGTACTAGAATTCGGGAAATTACAAAAATTTAACTTGAAAATATAAACACATATATATATATATATATATATATATAATATATATTTATAGAAAATCTGACTACACAGCCAGTTAATTAATTTGTAATTAAATCAAATCAATTTTTATTTCAGTTTCAGTTTGCCTTTGTATATAGAGCAGAATCATTGATGATGATGAGTATCTGAGATTCGTCCTAAAATATAAATGTAACTTTCTTATTTGGTATAGTTTTACTTTAGTTTATATTATTTGTTATTTAAGAAAAGAAAGTTGAAAGCCATGTATACGTGAAGTTTGGTTAAACATATATGACGTACATATGTATACACATTCAGAGATATTTTCCACAATAAAAGCTTGAAACGTTACTACTAAGAGGTATAAATATAAAAAAGTGTATAAGAGAAAGAAAAAAGATTATAAATATATATAAAAATTACAATATATATACAAAAGAAAACGCTGCTGCTTAAGTCTTTTGTTTTATTTCAATATCACGTATTGTTAAAAGTAAAATAAAATAAAATAAAACAAAAAAAAATATAAAAAATTCTTTATATAAGAAAATAACATGAAATCATGCTTTTAATCAGAAAAAATAAAATCAAATGTTTTTTATATACTTCTTTTTTTTTACATTTTCTCTGAATGTTAAAATTTCACCTTTTGAAAAATCAATTAATATTTAATTGTTGAACTTTTCACTGCATTAAGCATTCAATAATTTCATATGGGAGTTTAATGGTTAAATTCCACTTTTGATAAAGAAATTAAACGTATATAAAATTGCTTTCCATTAATTATTTAATTTAATTTAATTTTGATAAATATTCGCAATATAAGTAAATTAAACAATTTATTTTGTATAAGATTTTTAATTAGAATCTTTGATTCCATCTCAAGCTATGCATGTTGTGAGCGGGAAAGATTTTGTTGTTTCTTTGGAAAAATTTTTTTTCTAGAAATTTTCTATGTTATTGAAAATAATAAAAAAAAAAAAATTATTTTCCTTTACAAGAGTTTTTAAGTTTCGTAGACAGGTCACGCCTATTTTCAAATTTGATGTATAAATATATCGCGTTACCTTTGAGGTTTCCATCTTGGCAAGAATTACGAAAATGAATGATCAATCAAATCCTTATGCTGACTAAAAATAAATCTGTAATTTACGAGCTCTCTAATCAGATTTTCATCATCAGACGATGGACGGATCAAAAGTTAAAACTTCTATGTGTCCTTGGCGCTGTATTTGTTCTTTGCGGAAGCATTGTCTAATTTGTAGAGTACAATTACTAATTTTTTTATATTTACCACCGAAGGATGGGAGTGTTTTTTTTTTTTTTTTTTTTTTTTTTTTTGCAAAACCCGGAAGGAAGCTTCAGGGACTCTATAAAATATATATATTCTGAATTAGCATCAAATATTGATTCGATTTAAGCATGTCCGTTTCTCCATCTGTCCACTTATCGCCCTGTCCATCTATGTAATGTCCGTGATAAAAATTCCCCTGACCCTAACAATTAAGTTGTCAGCTCCAAATTTGGCAAAACCATTAGAACTTCTTGCACCTAGGTTATTATTGAAAATAGACGAAATCGTTCAAAGGACATTCTTAACAACATTGTTTTGTGGATATTAAAAATTTACTTTCTTCTCTGATTGTTTATAAAATATAGCTTTGCTTATATATTCTATGAAATATAATTGTGCCTTCTTCTATGCAAAAATGAAAAACCTCATCCATGCTCGTCCATTTCCATGAAGTATCATAATTTCATTTTGTTGTCAAAACGTGTATAAGCTTCAAAAATATCCATAAAGCGCATATATTCAAATCAAATTTGAAACCCATTTTAAGCAAGTCTTTCTCTTGGTCTGTCCATTTACATGTCTAATTATCTGTGCAATGTCTGTGATAAACATAGCCTCGCTTCCAAAAATTAAGATATCATGTCGAAGATTTGATTTTTTTTTTTTTCATATTTTTTTTTAACATGGGGATGGTAGTTGTAAAAGATTCGGTCAGGGCTGTATATAATTTTCATTCTCGTTATAATCTAAAATTCCTTCAAATTTTTGTTTTTAATAAATGAGTAAACAACTTAAAAATTAGAAATTCTTATGTGTTAGTTTGTGTGTCGATGAAATATATTTGTATGCATATCAAATGTAGTAAATATATGTTTTATTAAAATACTAAGACCTTGGCTCATTTTGTTAAACCGTTGTTACCTTTGTCTCTTCTAAAATTGTTCCATTTTGGTAGCTTAAAGAAGGAAAAAACACGATAAAATATTTTTAAAAGTCTTGCGGGTTCGATGCTCGCAAATAATCGTGATAAACGTCACAGATTTTCTGAGGAGACCCGAGAAGTGTTTTACGATAATAGCCATATAAAAATGCGGGTTATTGCTCAATAGGCTCTCACCACACTTTGTTTTATTCTATTTTGCCTTTTGTAGGAACAGAATCGTTGCAGTTCGCTGTATTTCGAGAGAAACTAATTGTCTTTAAAAAGGCAGACGTGCTTGTAAGAGCTTGAAAATATTATTTGCGAATTATGTGACTTTTATTTGGGAAAATATTTTAATTTGTGGAGGAACCAACTCTGGAATTCAGAAACACGCCAATGTACGCGCTAAGTGATTCAATCTGTAACATGAACGACCAATAACTAGTATATTTACTTAAACAAATTTACTAAAACAGCTACCAAACATTGAATTTACCTCTTTGCGACATCAAAATTGTGACGTTGCTTAAAGCGGTACATACTTTGAACTCTTGTGATGATTTTGTTTGAATTCAATATGTTTTAATTTTATTGAATCGTTCGAGTGTTTATTAGCCCCGCTAGGCTCATACTTCAACATTATATAGAACAAATAGTAAAATAATTTATTGAGAAATTTTCGCGAGTCGTATTCGTGAGTGTTCAAAATGCTTTTCCGTTTATAAAAATACAACTTTTCTTTTTAAGCTTGACTTGATAATGTTGAATTTAATTATGTCGAAAAATCGTAATCACAAGAACCCTAGATATGGTTTCAGTAATTTCATTAGTATATGAATTGCCAGATCCACTATAGCACACAATAGCAGTGTGTCCAGAAATTAACAAAACAAAGCATAATTTTTGCTCTACTGAGAAATTTGGTCATACTAATCACTAAACTGCACTCCCACAATATCCACAAGAGACAATGAAATATCTGCACCACCCGGTCTGACATGCCATAGCATTTCAGCTTTTTTAATAAGTTCCAACGACGTTCATTTGTAACATATGGGGATCAGTAATCGCTGTCGTTATTACATTTTCTTGCATTTTTTTTTTTTTTTTTTTTTTTTTTTTTTTTTTTTTTTTTTTTTTTTTTTTCAAAATATAGTTACTGTGTTAACAAGCAATTTGTATGAAACATTAAAAGTGCAATACAAGCAAATAATTATTGAAAAAAAAACAAAAATTGCATAAATTCTAAGTTTTTTTATTTATATATATATATATATATATATACATTTACTTACTCAGAGTAATATTGGGTGTTTATAGAGCTGACACTAAATAGTGTCAGTGTCAGCAATAAAATGACCCCATTGGTAGCCATTACCGCTTAGTTATTGAAATTCAACGAAATTTCTGGTACTTCCGTTTGATTTTTTCGAGACAAATGCATAAATAAATAAAATTAAGATAGACATAAATATGAGTAATCACTCTCACAATAAAAAGAAGTGCACAATTTTGTCATCATCATCATATAAAACTTGTTAATTACATAGTGCAATTAATTTAAAAAAAAAAAAAAAATTACCTTTTTCTACTTTTTCTTACAAAATAAGGTCGTTATGAAATGTAACAATTTCTTATGTTATGCTATTAGTTCAGTTATTTACTCTTTCATGAAATTGTTCACACTTTATGTTTCTTTTTTCCTCTTTACATGTATTTCAACAAATAGTGATACATACATATATATACATATATATATATATATCTAAAGGGACTAACTGTAAAACCTTGCAATATAGTAATTTTATATTTCAAGCACTTTCAAGCTTTGCTTTAAAATATTTCCCGTTTGTTCTTGTTCGCAACGCGTTTTAAATCTGACTAAAGAAAGAACTTGTCCGTGCCGTATTTATAGTGTATGTATCGCATAATATATTGTCATATTGGTTATTGTCTTTTCTTTTTTACTTTTCCTTCGTATCATCATCATCAATAGAAATTGTTGTGCATTTAGGCTCATTTTCTGTTTAAATCTCTATTATATATATAAAATAATTTCAATGTAATTGTATTGTATTTAATATCCTCTAATGGAAAATTATTAAAGAAAATACATTCATTTAACTAAAGAGCTCAACACAATACATGCATATGTATCGTATTCCTGCAGTGATGCAGTGATGTAATGAATTGAACAGCTTATTTATATATATATAATTTGCAATGCATTGCTGCAGAAAAATCATTTAGTGCCTAAGTATTAAGTGTAATTTTATTTTATTTATATGAATAACATAGTTTTGCTTACCAAAAGTCAATGCAAATGCATTGCTGCAATAATGCATATAAGCTGTGTAAGCAATTATATGTAAATAGGTACACCGATTTTCCCCCTAACTAATTTTAAAAGTAAAATGTTCATAATTTGCTTCTAACAGAAAGAATAAAATAAAGCTGTCTTTTTAAATTAAAAAAAAAAACTTTTTGATATAGAAAGCGCTTAAGGTATTCTGTAATCGCCAAAATTTGCTTAAAATCGCAACAATCTTCGTTTTTTTTTTTTCATTAAGACGTCAAAAGTTTGATAACAATCACAAAAGTTTGACTACAATTGCCAAAACTTCTGACTTTCAATATGCTTATTTCATTATCATTCATTCCATATGCATATTTCATTATCATTCATTCCTCTTCATATTTCGAGATATACGAAATCGAAGTTTTCTTATCTTGAGAAAGTTGAAAATTTCTGTGTTCAATTTATTGGCAACTTTGTAGTATGCGATGACGAATATGCGAAACAGCTGAAAGTAAAAATCACTTAAATTTAATAACATAAGCCATTCCACTGTACTACTATATTTAGTTATAATAAATAAACAGCTTACTCTGCAAAACAAAGTTAAATTTCTTTGACGGTATATAAAGATGCAGGCTTTAGATATGTTAGAAAAACGTATAGATACACTATCGAGAATTTTGTATGGCCCAAATGCAAGTGAAACCACAAGTGCAATTACTCCAGAATTGGCCACCAACACAGTGACGGCTACGGAAGATATTGTTGATTCATTAATATCTGCTAATAATATTATGAATGAAGCGATTTCCGGACGTGAACAAATTAAATCTGTTATGAATCGTACCGCAGAATTGGAGAAATATTTGGATCCACAATTTCTAGAGGAAAGTCAACAAGTGCGTGCTAAAGAAGTATATTTAAATGCTATTACCCAAGACTTGCATTTGCAATTTGCTGAATTAGAACAAATAAGAGAACTTGAGCCAACATTGGGAGCAGAATACTTTCGTAACATACCCGCAGAGGGTGTTGCAGATTTAATACATATAAATATGGAAAATGAAGAAATAGCTCAACAAACTGAAATCATCGAAGAAAGTTTAATTTTAGCCATGAAACATTACGGCGAAATACAAGAAAACGTAATGTCATCTTTAGAAGCAATGAGCAAACGCTTGGATAAGTTGGAAGAGAAGACATTGCAAAAGAAACATGAGGAAATGAATAAACCACTAGATTGAATCTTATAATATGCTGTTTATATCATAAATTATTTGCAATTTCCTATTATATTTTCTTATTTAAATGGCAGTAATATTTTAATTTTATTTATACAAATACATTAATAAATAGTTTATATTGCACGCAAAATATATATATATGTACATAAAATACTTTACTTATTTCCATCTAATTATTCCAAATAAAGGCGCTCGCATCTGGCAAAAAATTAAAAATTTTGTTTAAATAATAAATAAAAAAAAGTATAGCAAATAAAAATCCTAAAAATGTAAAGCGAATACGCCAATGTTGGTTGCTTTCTATCAACATATTGCAAATTTTCAAAGCTGCTGCTTCGGTATCTTCCAATAATCCAGAATTATCTATAACAAAGTGTGATTTTTCACATTTTTCCTCCAAAGGCATTTGCGAATTTATCCGTAAACGAGCATCCTCTTCTGATAATTCATTACGTGCTATTAAACGTTGTAGTTGGGTTTCAGGATCACTGAAAATTGATTTAAATGTATAAATTAGTGCCAAGTAATCGAATTTTTCTAAACAAAAAAAAATGTTATGTTCGACTAAACAGCATTAATAGCACAATAGCCATAGTCAGAGCTTGTGTTGGAAAAAGGGAAATTTAAAACGAATTCTGTTACAGCTTTTATTCTACTCTATATATACAATATATTTTTATATATAGAGCGATGTTACTTAAATATATATATAATATATATTAATATAAAAACTGATTGTCCTGACTTTCACTTTTGACTTTGAGATCACTAACCAAGCAAAAGAATATGTTATTAGCATTTTGTTAAAAGCGGCTGGAAAAAATTTAAACCAAGTTCATTGTCCAGTATTCATTCTAATTAAGAATATCTACATATTGCATGATGTGTTGCTCTCCCATGGTATATTTCTATGCCCTATTAACATTTGATTTTAAGTCCGATAACGAATATAAGACTTTTCTTACCAGGTGACGCATATAATTTTGTAAATGAAATCCATCAAAATGCCAGTCTCGAACAGCAACGGCAAATCTAGCACAATCCATTGCTTACCGCTCAACAGATGTTTAATGACATTAAAAAATATCTTTCGATGTATTAGCGGATGCGTTATCATATTAAGCTTTCCTCTTAATTCTTTATTTTCAAATACTATTCGGCCCAAAGCTGATCGATTAATTTCCCGACTCGGTAACAATATTTCATCTCCAAAAATTTGACGTATTTTGTGCCAACAACGTTTTCCAGGCATAACAACTTTAATAGAAAATCATTTTGCCAATTAAAATTAGGTCATAGTTTTTAATGTTAATTAATAACTACTCAACTATTAAAAAAACTTACTTTCTCTAGCTATTTGATCCGCATCTACTACTGCTATGCCATTTCTTTGAAAAATTCTACTAACGGTACTTTTGCCAGTAGCAATTCCACCCGTGACAGCTACAATAAACATTATAAAATTATTTGTCTTTTTTTAACTTAAATTTAGAAAATATATTTCTTCAATTTCTGTCGGTTAGATAATAAAATTTATCCAGTCTAGGAGCACGCAAAAAATAAATTAATAAATACACACTCTGGAAAAACTATAGCTTAGCAGAGAAACGGAAAGATTGAAGAGAATGAGATAAATAAAAGCTTTTAACAGTATACACGTGCGGTTAGAGAGGCGCTGAAACTGAATAAAAGAATAATTAACATTTTAAATCATGGCTGCGCTAGTAGAAATGTGTGGCCTACAACAAGTTTTTCAAATTCAATACCTAAGTAAAACATTATATTTAAATGACCTCTAGTTATTTTTATAATCGGTATTGCAAACATTAACTGAAAAAATATATGCAGCAAATTTATGTATTGTCCATTTCAAAAGTAAGTCCTTAAGTCCTTTATTTTCCGTATGTTTAAATTTGTGGGAATATAAGTGTTATTGCTCATCAGAGTTCAAGGTTGATTTCGATTTGCAAACGTTGTCAAACTTTTAACTTTTGCTCATAATAACTTACGTTAAGTTGGCTGCGTTTACAATTCTCTTTTTCACTGGTATATAAAGTTTTCGTATATTCTCCATTTTTAATTGTAGTTCGTCATTCGCGTTACATCCAAGAAAGACTTGTTTCAAGGTCCAAATTAATTGCGTTAAATATAAAGATAATTGAAGAAATTTATTTAATAACGTGTATAACTATTGCTTAATATAAATAATATAAAATAAAGATTTAACATCGGAAGGACGGACGCGAAAATGGTGGATAAAATTGAAATGAGTTTAGACGAAATTATTAAATCTAATCGTCAAAACCGAAAAAGTGGCGGCCGTGGTGGTGTTGCTGGTAATAGACGTAGTGGTGGTACTCAACGTAGAGGTGGTCGTAGAACTCAGGGATCTCCTCGCAAACCCGGTGGTGGTATAATAAAGGGACGTGGAGCTGGAGGGATACATAAAGCCAAATTCTTAAGGGTAATAATTGATGATGAAATTCATCTCTCGTAGAGTTTAAATGAAATAGTGGCAATATATCTTGGCTACGTTTTCGCTAACTGGATTTAAGAAAAAATATATTGTTTCCATCAATTATAATAGAAATTGGAAAGAATTGTGGATGCAGTGTAGAGATAATTTCAATAATTTCATTGAAAACAGTTAACTTAATAATCATGGCTGAATACATAGTGGCATCATATCTTTTTCTATCTATCACAAAAACGGAACATATGCTATGTGAAATAAAAAATGGCCACATAACAGGACAAAGCAAAACAGATAATAGAATCATCAAATAAATGACAAGAGAAATTGTACGAAAAAGTGAAACTGAGAAAAAGAACCAATCAAACATGGCGATAAACATCCAAAAACTTTCTTATGGCAATACTTGTCTGCTGAACGATATTATAAAAAAAAGAAAAAAACATTATCAATTATTACGTTGTTATTGTTTTTACTCAATTTTATTTTCTCATATTTTTATGCAATACTAACACAAATACAATTAAACGGGCCTTAAACGACCATCTACCAGTAAATCAAAAGCAGTAACGAAAAAAGACATTTCAAGTATAATTAACGTTTAGTGGAGCCCTTTAACAATACATTTATTTCGTATGTTTTCTTTTAAACAAAAAAAAAAAAAAATGATTTCCATTTGATGGTTAACCACGTTTCAGTGTCTAGAAATTTTGTGATTTTGTAATTGATTTACCCGATTTAGATCAGCTGCAAAGTAGCGACGTTGTTTTTTCTACGATTTATTTTCCAAAAGCGCAATAAAATTGCGATAATCCTTCCTAATCAAAAGAAATCAAACGATCTTCCTCCCCAACTTGTACTACCTACTACTTCTCCTACTTAGGGTGATGTAAACAGCGCTTGGAAACATGACATGTACGACGGCCCTAAACGCGGCATACTGAAATCAGCGGAATCGGCCAAACTGTTGGTATCGAACTTGGACTACGGCGTTTCTGACTCAGATATTAAGGAACTTTTTACTGAATTTGGTCCGCTGAAGAAGGCGGCCGTACATTACGACCGTTCAGGACGGTCTTTAGGTAAAAAAAAAAATGTTCTTAATCGTACATACTGAAGCTTCATTGATATCATCTCATTACAGGTACTGCTGATGTAGTATTTGAGCGACGATCGGATGCTTTAAAAGCTATTAAACAATATAATGGCGTACCATTGGATGGCAGACCAATGAATATACAGTTTTTAGCCAGCCCTGAAGTAGCAGTGGGCGTTAACAGATTACGTGGGGCTCCTAATAGACGCAGACCGCAAATTGGTGGCGCAGTTAAACGAGCAGGTCGGTACAGTTTTTGTACTTCTTAAGTCTAAAATACACTTCTGTGTATATTTGCTGCTGTTTCTTATAAATGCTTAAATTAATAAAAAAAATATTTTTTTACTCGAAGCTCTTGGCAACCGAGGTGGTCGAGGTGGTCCTAATCGCAATAGAGGTAATGTGGGCAATCGTGGCAAAAAAGTTGCTCCCACCGCTGAAGAACTTGACGCTGAATTAGATGCCTACGTCAATGACATGAAAATTTAAATTTGATTCAACTTTAGTTTTAAAAATATATAAATCGTTTATCATTCATTCATAAAAATATATTCATTTATAAACACATAAAAAAAAGTAGACTTTAACCAAAGTCGTCAGATGTATTTGCGATAGCATGGCTTCTGACCACAGTTTATTGTCACTCTAATAACACAAAAAAAGTACAATAATGTTCAATAAATCATACGTTTCACTGCTTAATTGTAATCAGATTGTTTTATAAATTATCTTATTTCTATGCCTTGTAAAAGCTAATTTGACCTTATTTTGCTATATTTCAAATGACAACAATGTAATGTCTATTTCACAAAGAAAATCAGTTATTTATTTATGATTGCAAAAAAAAAAAAAAAGATTGAATATATTGCCAAATTATTTGAAATCGAAACTATCTAAGGAAGTATCTTCGGAATTTATTTTACATTTTCTAATAAATAACCTCATACGACATAAAACCAAAAACAATGCTTTGGATTTTATTCATCAAGATTTAAATGAATATGGATCAACTGATTCCTACATGGATATTCCAAAACACTTAATATTTCTGCAGAGAGAGCTGTTCAAAACAGCTTTGCTCCTTTAGAAACAAAAGTTAGCAAAGATGGCTATTTAATTTCTTCTGCTTTCGAAGCAATTTAATTTAAATAGCGGACGTCACAATAGGCCAAAATACAATTTGAAGAGAAACTTGAGTAGAAAAATCGACAGCACCGCCAACATTGGGAAAATCCTCGTCCAATTTGTGATTATGGATGAAATCTACAAAAGATACTTTCTGAATTCCAAAATCTTTCCCCATCTCAATCAATCCTACAGACATCTTGAAAGTATCTGTAAAATGTAATGTTAGTAAAATATTCAAGTTTTTAAAATTAACTAGACTGACTATCTAATCGTTTTTTTTTAAAACGAGTATATATATATATATATATATATATATATATATATATGTATTGTAGCATTTCCTCTCATGTTTGCTATAAAACCAAATCTCTTTTATTCTTTTCTTGCCGTATTATTTTAATATTTTTCGTTGTATATAATTTATTATTCATATTATATATTATTTTTAATTCTTATAGGCGCTTTTATTAATCGCTCTATAATTTAAAAATTGTTCTTTAAAATAATACGCTATAATAAAACACAACGTTAAAAATAAATTTAAATCGAGAATAAATCATCTTTAATGCTTGTTCTTTTTTTTCTTTAATAACGCAAAGTATTACGAAAACTTACAAACCCCATACATAATGTAAAGAAGATTTAAAAAAATAAAATGTATAAACATAATTTTTTTAAATTTGCAACAATAAGTAAGTTACATAAAAAACCATGATTTGCTAATAAAAATTTCGGCAATTTTTCATATAATCTTTAAAGATCCTAAAATCCCTAAATGATTAAAAAAAATTTACAATATTTGAACTTTTCTTAAAGAAAATTTTATCGAATGTAAAGCTCTTACAAAACTAGAAAAAAACGCCGTCTATATTTGCCGTACAACCTAAATAATGCGTTCTGGTCATGCAATAGTTAAAGAATGCTATGTCGAGATTTGCCAAACGCAAAAAGCTCTAACAGCGTTGCCATAAGCATTAGAAAGTAAAATTTATATGAAATAATGTACAAAAACTCACGTTTGCTCAATTTGTCTAAAATTCTGCGCTACTTTATTAATCAATTCTGCGCCAATAATAAAATCTATTCTTTTTAAAGCAATGTGTGTTAGCTGTACGCTATTATCCGGCAAAAACTCTTAAGAAATAAATTATAATTTGAAAACAATCCATTTAGCGTAGCAGCTACTACTCTATCAAATGTTTATATTAATGAATAAGTATAGTGTTTATTAAAACTGCGAGCCTTTAATATTTAATTATTGCTCGTTCACTATAATTCGGTTGGCGTCGTTGCCTTAATTAAAAGTGAGGCAGGCAGCTTAACAAAAAAAAAAAAAAAAATACGCACATTATTTTGGCGGGAGGGGAATTCGCATCTTGAACAATCCGACACAACTGGTATTTAAACGATGGTGGATCGTAGTGATAATGGTGAGTTAAATTATTAATAGCTTCCAAAGTTTAGCAAATGTGCCACTCTACATTTTTTTAAACTAGCGGAATCTTTTGATGATGCCGTTGAAGAGCGTGTTATCAATGAAGAATACAAAATATGGAAAAAGAATACGCCATTCCTTTATGATTTGGTAATGACTCATGCCCTCGAATGGCCTTCGCTGACTGCCCAATGGTTGCCGGACGTTACTAAGCAAGAAGGCAAAGATTATTCAGTACACCGATTAATTTTGGGCACCCATACGTCTGATGAGCAAAATCATTTATTAATTGCCAGCGTGCAATTGCCCAGTGAAGATGCTCAATTTGATGGATCGCATTATGATAATGAAAAGGGTGAATTTGGTGGTTTTGGATCGGTGAGCGGTAAAATTGAAATTGAAATAAAAATCAATCATGAAGGTGAAGTTAACCGTGCCCGCTATATGCCACAAAATGCCTGTGTAATAGCAACAAAAACTCCGTCAAGCGATGTGCTTGTGTTCGATTACACTAAGCATCCGAGTAAACCGGAACCATCAGGAGAATGTCAGCCTGACTTACGTTTACGTGGTCATCAAAAAGAAGGTTATGGCTTATCATGGAATCCCAATTTGAATGGTTATCTATTGTCTGCTTCAGATGACCATACCATATGCTTATGGGACATTAACGCTACACCTAAAGAGCATCGTGTGATCGATGCCAAGAATATTTTCACTGGTCATACAGCTGTGGTTGAGGACGTAGCTTGGCACTTGCTGCACGAATCTCTGTTTGGTTCAGTAGCTGACGATCAAAAACTAATGATTTGGGATACACGCAACAATAACACTTCAAAACCTTCACATACCGTGGATGCTCATACGGCAGAAGTCAATTGTCTTAGTTTTAATCCCTACTCGGAGTTCATATTGGCTACTGGGTCGGCTGATAAAACTGTGGCATTATGGGATTTACGAAATCTCAAGCTCAAGCTACATTCCTTCGAGTCACACAAAGACGAAATTTTCCAAGTGCAATGGTCGCCCCATAACGAAACAATATTGGCTTCATCTGGTACCGATCGTCGTTTACATGTATGGGATTTATCGAAAATTGGTGAAGAACAAAGTGCCGAAGATGCTGAAGATGGTCCACCAGAATTGCTATTCATACACGGCGGCCATACAGCAAAGATATCAGATTTCTCTTGGAATCCAAATGAACCTTGGATCATATGTTCTGTTTCTGAAGATAATATTATGCAAGTTTGGCAAATGGCCGAAAATGTATATAATGATGAAGAGCCGGATATACCGGTAACCGAATTGGAAGGCGGTGCAGTTTAAACTTAATGTATCATTTTTGTAACATCTGATTAAAAATAAAAAAAAAATTACACAGCATTTTAAATAAATTGTTTGAGTTTTTCGAATAAAAAATTTGTTTTTAATCCAAATAATAAAAGTATTTTTGTTGATCTATTTCTATGACAATCTCTAAAGAACGATTACTCTTTACGCTGCGACTACACCGAATGCGACCTTTAACTATGTCGCCAGATCTGACTTGAATAGGTTTTCCTACGAAAAAAACAACTTGTTTCCAATGGGTAGGCTTTCCAAACGGTGATGTTGTAAACATAACGGGCTCGGGTAAATCAAAGTAAGTATCAAAATAACCCACTAATGCAGATAAAGTACCATCTTTCTTGCATAACAAATGCAAATCGTGGCTAAAATTGGAGTAATTTAAATCTACAGTCAAAAGATTCAAATCTGCTATGCAATTGGGTTCAGTTAAGATATTTTTTGCATCAACTATTTCGATAAGGGGTTCTCGCATAACTTCATTACACATTACAGACATGTCTACATCGTAAACATTATTCCAAAAGGAAATATGCTGCTTAAACAATCCATCATCTCCATAGCCGACAATACTCATCGTACAACGATTTGGGAGTAAGTTGCCTTGCGAGGCTAAATGATTATCTCTGGCATAAATTATCGTGTCCAACATGCCCTCGAATAAGAGAAAATAACCCATCCATTCGGAAACAATGACATCGTATTTTTCTTGCGGCAATACGGTATCTTCTAAACGTCCTTTTATCAATGCAATATTATCGATGTTGTTTTTTCTGAAAATAATATTAAAAAATTACTCCTTGTGTTTTCGCTGAATTTTATCAAAGGTACCTAACAATACCCATGGCATTATAAATAATTTCGGAATTATCGATTCCGACCACTTTTTTAGCTCCTGCTTGAGACGCGAATATCGATAAGATAGCAGTGCCACAACCAACATCTAAAACATCTCTACCTTTAATAAAATCTTTATTTTTCAGCAGTGCATCTCTGTAACTGTTCGTGCGTACAGTGTCCTATGAAAATTTATGTGCAGATTAAAATATTGAAATGTTTTTGATGACAATTATATAAAAACATACCGATAACATTTCATGATGTATACTGAAATGAGAATAGGAGTCAAAATAATGTGAATCAGATTGATGGACTGATTTAGCTTTTCCGTCTTCTTTATCTAAAAGACGCTTAATGGTCCTATTCATAACTGCAAGATGTTCAGCTGCCTGTTCTAATTCATCCTTTTGTTTCTTAATGATTTCGTTAAGTGATAAATTTTCATTTTCCACATCATTTCGTTTATAATCACTTTCTGATTCCATATTCTCGTAATCTAAATGAGAATCTTATTAAGTTTGTTTGTTAATCAATTAATTCTACAAATACTTTTTTGCGGTTTCAAGATTAAATCGACCTTAACTAACTATTCCTTTTACTAATTTTACAATTCTTACGAGTTTTACATAGGAACCGAACTAGACCATGCAGTAGTTTGCAAACATTAACTTTTTAGCTTACCATAAGTTAGCCATGCTTCGTATTCTTTGGGTTTCAGATATATTTCTTGCTCCCAAAATGATTCGGTTGCTTCGAGTAGTTTATCTGGTTTAATTTGCTCTTGACGTATGCAATTAATTAATTTGATGAACGAATACTGATCCATATGAAATTTCTTTCTAAGATAGGAAAAGTCCACGTTATGATGCTTTTTAATATGTTCTAATGCTTTTTCAATACAAGAACAAGTTTCCGTGCAAAACAGACACGTTGTAGGCTCTTCTCCTACTACGTCTTCTTCGTCCGAATCTGGTTGAAAGCAATTAGCAATGTTGAATCCCTTTCGCGTAAGCATTTCTCAATTAGATACTATGGCTGAATACAACAAAAAAAAAAAATATAATTAATATTTTTCCACACATTACTTAAAAAAAAAACCTCTCAAATTTTTGATTATTAAATGCGGTCGTTTGAAATGTACGGTAGTGTTTACTTTAACATTTAATAGCGATTTTTAAGCGTTTCCAGTCGCTGAAATGTACAAACTTTGTTAAAAAGATAATTTTGTGTATACGTCGTCAAACATATGCAATATATAATGTTCAAATTTGTTTAAAATTTAAAAAAAAAATACAATTTTTTCATTAATCTTTATTACAATTTTGTCAAATAAACGCCTAATATTTTATTCATTTCATTTATTAAGGCTGCTTTGTAATTTGGCAAACAAGCCTGTGTTTGTAAATCATCAATAAGAATCATATGTTGCATAATCTTTTAATTACTTCTTTCTACGAATTCGCTAAAAAATTATGAATTCTGTAAGTTTTTGAAATAAAACACAACTTCGAAGCTTTAACAGACCTATTAAAAATTCCTTACAGATAATAAAAAAACTTCTAACGCGTCATATACATCATAATTTCAATAGCCTGCGAGCTTTGGCTACCGATGCGAGTGTTGTTGCGAAAAGTAGTAGTAATACTTCTATATTAAGGGAAGAGCCAGACAAATTATATAGTAAACTTGAACTTGAATTAAGAGGCATTGATCCAGCCGTATTAAAAAGTTATTCCTGGTTTGCTACCACCGCTGCTAACCATTTAAATATAGAAGTAGGGAAATGGCAAGTTGAAGCGTAAAATGTACAATAGAGAAATATTTATATTAACCGATATTATAATTTCAGCTGGTCAGAGCGTAAAGCTAATAAAGAACGTTTAACATTATTGAAGTGTGTGCATATCTATAAAAAACATCGTGTCCAGTATGAGATACGCACTTATTTTCGTTACATTCATTTTCATAAGTTAACCGGGTCTACTTTGGATACTTTTTTAGAATATATCGAACGGAATCTACCTGAAGGCGTTGCTTTACTTGCTACGAAAACGGAAATACAAGAAATTCCTGAGCATTTGAGGCAACCACCAACTTCAGTGTAAACTTGCATGAATTAATTTAAATAAAATTGCTTAATATAAAAAGTCAGACTTTTTTTTACCTCTAGATTTTACTTTGTAAAAGTTTTTTGGCTGCTATTTTTATATTGAAAATAAAAATTAATGCGGCGGGTTAAGTTTCAAACTTAAAAAATTGAGGCTGGACTGCTACAAGGCAATATGTCAAGAGAATATTAACAAAATTGCACTTTAGCTTAATAAATGGAATGTCATAATATTTGAATATTTAACAATGTTCGCCTTTACAGTCTTGTAAGATGACATTGCGAATAAAACAGGAGGCATATTTGTAGGATATTTGACTGAGAGAATTATTTCACCAAAATGAGCTTCACGTGCACGCAGACCGGCTTCTAATTATATGGATTTTTAAAATTATATATTAGTATATCTCTCTCTCTCTCTCTCTCTCTCTCTCTGTCAAAAAAAGACCAACCAGTTGTTAAGCATTTTCCCTAGTCAGCTGTTACTACTTTCTCGTAAAATTAAAATCCACTACATCCACCAGACATATTTACACAAATCGAACTATTCACGGAAGCCAAAAGTATTCAGTTGTGTGGTTGCCGGGAACGCGTGAAGTCGGCTAAATCGACTGGGAGGTGTAAAATTTAAACGTAAAGTATATCTGTGAAGTTTTAACAAAGAAAGATATTAAGTTGAATGAAATATAAATTGCACTTGGAGAGAGAACTTCTAGGGTTGTCATTTTATAATACTACTGCCATTGTCTTTATCAAGCACAATGTCCAGCAAGTGTATTATTCTCTTTGACAATAATCCTTTGGGTGTTTATTACGCAGGCCAAGAGGTTTCCGGTACAGCCGAATTAGTAACAACTCGTCCAAAAACTGTCAGAGGTATGCGAAACAAAAAACGAAGTAGAGATTTGAATTAATAAATAACAATAGTGCAAAGAACTTTTAACAAATAAACAAATTATTTTTTTTACTTACGTCATCATTTATGTGCACTAAATTTGTATCTATGAAACTTAATATTCAAAAAATAATGCTCAATATGGTTATAGATATGTGCATAAGTATAAACAAGTAAGGAATATTCGGCTCGAATCGAATCTTTTATACCCGTTATTTTCGTCTTAAAAAGCCAACTCGAAAAATTAATTTCCGAAACTACAATATTTGGTGGGCGTGGCTGATTTTTCATTTTTGTAGAATGTACGTTAAAGTTTTTTTTTTTTTGCATTTGTTGCAGTTCATGAGTAATGGAGAGGAAAGCCTAGGAGACAGGGGCATTATTTATATAGCACTGCTCCAATATTTTTGCAGAAAAGCCAATAGCGTTATTTTAGCGAGGATGTTTTTCACAGATGCCACACATATAAGCAGGCGGAGATTAGTATTTAATTTGATCTGATAATGGTCAAAAATGTACGTGCTTCCGGATGTTGCAGGCATTTCGAGAAAAAAAAAATGATATTTCAACATTCTACAATACTGGGTAGTCGTGGCCGTGTTTCCCCGTTTTTGTACAGATTCATTAAAATATTCAAGGAAATTTCTATTGATGGATTTTGTTTACAAATGATGACTAGGACAAACAAATTTCTTCGCTTTTCTTTCTGAACTTGTCCTTTGAGTGGGTTTGGTGTCAAGTTATGTATACTCTAGATTAATGAAATTAATTCTTAGACTAGAGATGAGAGAGCAGTAGCAGCTTAGGCGGCTATCGGCTTTGTTGGTGTTTTTTCATTTTTGTGAAAAAACTCAACTGAAATGAGATTTGAATCCGCCTGCACCGATTTGTTAGAGGCGCTTCTTAATAGTTCAGCCAACGTTGCGGTCTATGGTCGATAATATATATATATAAACTTTATTAGATCTTTGAAACTTTCTTCTGGATGTTACAAACAAAATGACAAAATGAATACACACCCAAAGAGCTTCACTTAATTTTACTTTCATTTTCATTAGCTGCAACAAACGGAAAAAAACCGGTTTTTTTAATTTCTTCACTAGATAAGAATATATTACATTAAATAGTTCATTTTTAGCAATTAAAGCTGTGTAGAAGTTGTTGCTATTGTTTGTTGCTTTTCAATGGTGACAAAACGAGTGGTTTCCTACTTCGTAATACTTCTTGCAAAGCATTCACTATCACGATTCCTTTTTTGATATACTTGGAAAACATCTTTCATTATATCTTCACTCATGTCAGTAAAATAAATGTTGGAATGTTGGAAAAATTAACTTTCTGTAATTATAATCTTTGGAAAAGTCATGTTATGACTTCCTTCAACATAACGATACTATTGAATAAAGACATTTGTGCAAAAATCTAATCTTTCGATTCGAAAAAGAGGGCGCGGAACACACAGAGACGTGCAACAACGATCATTAAAACTCGTATTCAATGGCAAAGCTCAAAGTTAATTTAGTATCTTTAAACCAAGAGCGGAAAATGATACCTTAGATTAACTTTTCCCCTTCGTCAGTTTTATTTGCATTTTTGGAAATGGCAAAATAATAACATTAAGCAAACTTTCGTAAGTTTATACCCTTATTTCGGAGATTAGATAGTTTATGATTATCATTAGGAAAATAACGGACATATTCCGCCATAGTTAGTCGTATGCTACCAAGAACAAATTGTCTCCGTGTGCAATTCGTTCCAACCTCGAAAGGATTTGCACAAGTAGACGAAAACGCCGCTTTTTCCCAAAATTTCTTGAGGAACCCTTCTAGGCTTATATTATCAACTTCAACAAATTCTTGTGAAAATGTCGGCCTTGTTTTTAAGCATAGGCATTAGGCAATGGTGAGCACTATCTAAATTTTTTAATAGAAGTGAAAGAATTTCTTGCAATAAAGGAGACGATTAGCACTTTTTCGCGAGACATATGGTGCGATTTTTCTCTTTTAAAGTGAGTCATATATTCTTTTTTTCATATATTCTCCAATTTAGTCATACCTACTATTTTTTTTTTAGATTTATTGGCGTTGTTGTTCTAATAACCATTGTAATCAATTAAATTAAATTTGTAGTTTAAATTGACAATAATAATATTTTGAATTTCTAAGGCATCTAAAGCACACTAAGCTAACGCAAAGATTTGATGTACACAGATATACTTCAATATAATGACACTTATCTCTAATTATTCAATTAAATTCTACGGTTTACGGTTTACAAAAATATTTAAGCTTCAGTTGATCAAAAATAATTATTGAACTTTTATTAATAGAGAGTTAAACTATGCTTTGTGAATTACAGGTATCCTCATAAGAGTGAGTGGTTTTGCTGAAGTGCGTTGGACCGAGAATATCACGAAACAAGATACTCATGGGGAACGTCAAAAGGCCATTGAAACCTATTCCGCCTCTGAGATATATTATAGCAATGAACGATATGTTTACGGACAAAGTGGTGGAACTCAAATGGAACTGCCAGCGGGCAAATATGTTTTTCCCTTCAAAGCCATTATACCACCAAATGCTCCTACATCGCTAAATGGAGCTTGGGGTCAAATACACCATGAAATCACTTTCGTGATAGATCGAGTGATGCGTTATGATAATATATTTAAGCAACCATATACGGTCATAGTACCGAATGATTTAAATTTAAATCCATCCAATGCGGTAAGCAGCGTTTTATGACAATTTTGTAAAGCACCATGATTCAATTTCCGGTTATATTTCAGCAACCTTTGCATAAAATTGATGAGAAAACATTTTGTTGGAGTTTATGCTGTGGTAACCAAGGTCCTATGGTAATGGAAGTAAAAGTACCATATGCTTCATATACGCCCGGTCAGAAAGTTCGCTTTAATATTATTCTAAATAATCAATCTGAAGTTCACTGTTCCGATGTTAAAGTGCGTTTAATGAAGAAGGTAGTATATACTAGCCGTTCTCCTGAGACAAAAACAAAAGAAACTATAAACAAAATCGCCGACAATCATTGCGGTGAAGTAATCAAACGAAATAAAGCCGAATTTAATGAATACTTGCAAATACCTTCGACTATACCAACTCTAATAAATAACTGTAACATTATTAAAGTCAACTATACACTGAAATTTATTGCGAAAGTATCACGAATACACACAGACTTAGTAATTGAATTTCCTTTCACCATTGGCACTTTTCCTGTTTACGCCAACACGGCCATTAATGAACCGATTACGAGCCAACCGACTAATAATTTTTCGTCATCTGTAGGTAAGTAAGAGTAACTTTCTTTCCTTTACCATTTTTAACTCTGTACTCTATATAATTAACAGCCCCTTTTACATATGAGGAAGATCTACGTAGTGAGCAGTTCGAGAGTAACACTTTTAAACCTAGATATCCAGTATTTTTGAATGATATGGCAAATAATACTGTTACCGCATCATCACCAGATAATAATTTATACCCCACGCCCTACGTTATACCGAAAACGCCCATTACATACACTACAAATCCAACAGCGCCTCCATCTATGGAGAATACCGCTCAAGTTTTACAAGTGCAGCATGAACCAGCAGCGAAAACGAACAATGCGGAGCAGCCTGCGTTGGAGGTTTTAGGATTTAGTCTTCCACCAGGTTATGAACCTACACCCACCGTCGGATCGACCACTTCTACTAACATTGGATGGAAATGAGATATATTTTTTTCACTTTTTCAATAGCTTTAGTTTTTGACTTTTTTACTGTATTTTTTTATACACTTTTTATAAACCGCAACTAACATTTTAATGAATTTGAAACGTGAATTCTTCATTACATTATGGCTTCATGGTTTACATATAAATATTGCAAAATGCATATAAGTGATATTTGATTGCGGGATAAACGCAAACAGCTTTACATAAAAGAATATTCGATGTTAAGAATGAAATGACATTCAATTCTAATGTCAAATAATGGTTAGTTTTTGTGACTATTAATTTAAATTTCTTTAATTACGTAAAAATTACATATACTTAAATATAGTTGCCAAATTTGCGCAATTCAAATTGGCTGTTACAAGGGGAAATCTTGAATGATACTGGCAACTCTTTTCATCATTTTTAACATATGTTTCTTATCAACCGTTGTATTATGTTGTTTATAGAGCCATAGACAATTTCACTTTCGTAACTAGTTTTTTAATTTTTTCGTACGTAAAGTTTTGGAACAAGACCTGTTTTAATTTTAAAGAAATGGAAGCCTACCAAAAAGAACGACTTGTTGTCACGGTCTTGTTATAAGGAAAAGTGTTATTTTTCACAGTAAGTGATTAAAAGACTTAAAAATATTACTGAAGGATTATTGTTAAAAGAAAAAAATTTTTATTAAAATAAAAAAAAAAAAAGAAAGTTAGCGCAAAAAAAAAAGAAACTGAGAAAGAAGGCTTCGCTGCTGCCCTATTGCAAAGCAATTACAAAACAGAAAGGCAATAAGCGATGTGCAAAATTAAAGCTTTTGAGCTCAGCAATAAATCATTCAAACATAAATATTTGTTAAAGTATGTGTATTGCAAATAAAACATAATTTCACCACTTACTTTCTAATGCATCTTCGCCAAGTTTTACATATATGAAGGTACGTTTTGTTGTGCCAAGTCATAGTAAATTTTTGTGGATATTTAGTAGCAAATCCATTGTGATGTAGTGGATTTGTTTGCAACGTTAAGAAAACATTCGAATTTATCTATGCATTATTACACCTAATTAAGATGAGTTTCAAGATCATCATGGGCCAATTCCTGGTTATAATTTTTATGTCGATCAAGCTAAGAATAAAAAACTGTTCACGTTAAGCTGGTACTGGTAAAAAATTTGGTACAAAAGTTAAAGACATCCCGTTCAAACATGCACCCAACTAATTGGAGATATTCTTATATTGGCTTAAGATGGCATGTACTCGAAATTCGTTTGAAAAGTAATTTAACTTTCTCGTTCATTTTTCTTGCTATTAAATATTTATGCTGGGTTAGGCTACTAAACTTAGTACGTGTAATATGATGGACAGTTTAAATGATAGATATTTGGCTTACATATATATGTATTGCAATGGAGTTATGTTTGTATAAGTTTTCAAAAATAAATTTATTTTATAAGTTTTTCTAAGCAAGTAAGGCAGATAAATGATCAATTGTTAAGGTTCATTAATAATTCATTTCTTTGAAATTATTTTTAGATAAGCTTTTACAGTTTTTTTAATTTCGTTTTTTCAGTAAATATTTCAGAATATTTCACTACAGCAGTAAATAGTTGATTCTAAGCTGGCTCCGTTACTAGTGCTTGTAGTGTTTATTCGTTCCATGAATGCTTTCAATGAAAACGTCAAATAATGGAACCTCATGTTGAAATAACGAATTCAAGTACTGGTACGCTCCCTTCAGCCGGTGCTTCACATGTGCCCGTCGAATCTGGCAAAGTTAGAACAAAACAACTTGCCGTATATAGCACTGGAGAGCAAATCCAACAAATCGTCTCGGGAGGTGTAGCCGCGGCAGTCACGCGTTCAACTTGTCAACCATTTGATGTTTTAAAAATACGTTTTCAATTGCAAGTGGAACCTTTGGGTGCAACAGCTGCTTTAGCGCACAATTCCAAATATATTTCCATAACACAAGCAATACGCACAATATTTCGCGAGGAAGGAGTCTTAGCTTTTTGGAAAGGACATAATCCTGCTCAAATTTTGAGCATTTTGTATGGAATATGTCAATTTTGGACCTACGAACAGTTGAATTTGTTTGCCAAACAAACTTCTTTTCTGGAAAATAAAGTTAACTTGTCGAATTTTATTAGCGGAGCTGTTGCTGGTAGTGCAGCAGTTATCGTAACCACTCCATTAGATGTAATACGTACCCGTCTCATAGCTCAAGATATAAGCAAAGGTTATCGTAATGCTACACGAGCAGTAGGCGCTATAATGCATCAGGAAGGGATGACTGGAATGTATCGTGGCCTTTCATCAGCTTTAATACAAATTATCCCTCTAATGGGTTCGAACTTTATGTTTTATCGCCTATTTTCTGAGTCAGCTTGTCAATCATTTCATGTGGAAGAGCGTAGGTAAGTTATGAACCTAAAAAAAAAAAAAAAAAGTTATAGGGGCGCTTACAATTCTTATTCTATTTTAATCCTATAGTCAATTACCCACGTGGACATTACTCTTAATGGGCGCTTCTTCGGGCATGCTTTCAAAGACTATAGTCTATCCATTTGATTTGATTAAAAAACGTCTACAAATACAAGGTTTCGAATCAAATCGTCAAACATTTGGCCAGAACATGCGTTGCACAGGAGTTTTGAATTGTCTGAGCGAAACCATTAAAATGGAGGGCGTCAGAGGTCTGTACAAAGGCGTTGCACCCACAATATTAAAGTCAGGGTTAACAACCGCTTTATACTTCAGTATATACGATAAATTAAAGCAATTAACCTGGAACTCCTAGCAAAAACAAAAGAACAAACAAAAACGAATGAAAATAGCTTTTATATGATTTATCTGTGTACATAATCAAAAGAACAAAACAAAATAATACGGTATTTAAATTACGTTTACGTTTAATTTTCTTCTTTTTTTTTTTTTTCCAATAATTATTTAAGTAGATATACAATTTTAAAAAGCTGAAAATATGTTAGTAAATGTTTTTTAAACTTTAATAAAAATGTAAGATATAAATTTTTGATCGGGTAGAAACATTGAAACATTGATTTTTTTCACGCTTTCCTGCCATGAAAGAGAAGCCCGAAATAAAACAGTAGGTATTTAGCGAAAATTTCTAAATAAATTTTTTGAAGAATATTTTGAGAAAAATAATTTATCGCAAGAAATACTGATTTGTCTATTTTACATCTCTAATGTGTAAAGTGAGATATAAATAATTAAAATTTTTTTTGATCAATTGTAAATATTTGAATGTCTTCGTTTGGAAAATGCGATAATAAAAGCTAATATAATCGACAAAATTTTATCATAAAGTAGGTTTTCTTCGATTTACTTGGCGTAAGTTTTAGATTAGTATAGGCTACATATTTTAACTGTAGCATCGGATTACGTCACTTGCATCTCTCTATCCCAATCTTAGCATTCCAAAACCAGATGACGGACAACCAAATGAAGAGAGAGAGAGAGTGAAAGATGGATATGACTACATTTACTAAGAATCGTTTGCCTCTGAACATTATAAGCGGGACACTAGGGGGGAGGCAGAATTAACAATTTCTCAATGCCAGAATTATATGAACTCAGCTTCAACCAAGACAAGCCAATAGACTTAACTTATTTAAGAAGAAAACACATATCTACTTCTTTTTTTTCCCGACTTATTGATATATTTCATATAAGCTTGCAAGTGCCAGAAACTTACTTTAAAAACTAGGAGAGAGTTGAAAGCTTTGGTTGATTAAAAATGAATTTTCAAATATTAAGTAAAAAAAAAAAAAAATAATAGAAAAACATAGTTATTTCAAAATAATAGTATTTTATAAATTTGTGCTTTATGTATTAAAGTGATAATTTTGCTATTCGACTCGTAACCTTATTCCATGTATATATATAATTTGTTTCAGTAATCAGAATTGGTCACTATGTACCTTAACTAGACCGTATACGGAACGTTTGTCCTTAAGTAGACGGTGCTTTTTAAACTTTTCTATAACTAACATATACTTTTCAAACTTTAACATTTAAGATTTCATCGGTTAAGTAACATACATGATGCTGGATGTCATTGAACCAATGCACGACCATTGCAATACTCTACCGCTCCCACAAAAAAATCAAGTGCTGATCAAAATCCTATCCCCTGCAATAAATTCAGCGGACATTAACACTACACAAGGTGAATGCAGAAGTAATCTTTGTATTCATTGGATCGTGTATAATATCGATCAATATCGTTGAAGAATTAAAGTCAGGTGTTAAGAACTTAACAAAAAAAAGGAGAGTGTCGTGACATTTGCGACAGGCTTAGGAAGTTGGTCAATTCATGTCATTTATAATGAAGATCAGTTATTGCTAATTTCGGATCAAATTGATTTAGCTGAAAGATCATAACGTATATTTGCAATTTTAATTAAGTTCCTTTGATATTAGCATCATTGTATGTATTGAAAAGATTTTTTATATTTTAAATAAGTTAAGTATACTTCTGATATAAGTAAAGAATCAAATGTTCAATCGCGATTTTTTAGCATTGCAAATTTCGTATAAATCAAAAATTCTTCACACAAATAAATTAATGAACAGTTTTGTTGACATTTCAAAAAACGTCAAATGAACGAAATTTGTACGCTTTTTTTTCTGCTTTCATCGAGTTCGTGCATTATATTCAGTATATAAGTATATAAGTAGTATTTCTCTTAATAAAATATGAAAAAAATAATTATAGAAAACAGGACTTGCTTATATTTTAATCATAAACAATTAATTGATGAAGAATACAAATCTCCATTAGAAAAGACTAATGCGTGTTGTTATAATTTGAAAGACGAATTATTCAACTTTTCACCGAGATTAGCTGCCAACATCGAAAGCAGTCCAGATAACATGAAAAAACAAATTAATGGGAATAAATCGTTGCTCGGGAAACGTAAGGCAAACTATGCCAATAAGGAAATCGATGAGTGTAACCAACGTTTATTACCATTTCTGAAGCATATAAAAGTTGAAGTATCTTCACGCCATCAAGAAATGGAAAATATACCTCGTTATTGGGATGCTAGCTATGAATTTCCACAATTTCATGGAGCCAATGCTACTAAATGTTTTCAAAATTTATCGTTTGAGAACCGTGAATTTGTTATACCGCCTTTATGTCGATTTTTTAACTACGATATAAAAAATCTCAGCAGTTTACTTAAGGATTTGGATAGATATGATCTAATTGTGATTGATATGCCATGGCGTAATAAATACATTAGACGTTTAAAAAAAGTTCAACATTCGTTGGGTTATAATATGTTAAGGAATGAAGATTTAAAATCAATGCCTATTGAGCATCTAACGCATTCTAATACCTTAGTAGCTCTTTGGTGTACAAATTCTCAACAACATCAACGGATTTTAATTGATGACTTTTTGCCGAAATGGAATTTGAAATTAGTGCATAGTATAAAATGGTTTAAATTAAATACGGAAGGAAGTCTAATTAGTCCTTTGAAAGGACAAGGGTTTAAGCAGCCTTATGAAATGTTATACATAGCTTGTCATAAGAATGGTGACATAAAAAAATTAAAGAACATACGAGATGTGGCCTTCATTTTTAGCATACCTAGTATTATACATTCTCATAAGCCTCCCTTATATCAATGGCTGAAAGAGTATTGGCAAGGAGTAAAGGATTTGAAATGTTTGGAAATTTTTGCTAGATACTTACATCCCTACTTTACGTCAATAGGTTTGGAAGTTATAAAGTTAATGGATAAGCATTTATATAACTATGAGAGGACATCATGAAATATTTCTGTTCCTGTAAACAAAAGATGAGAAGCCAAACAAAAGCGAAATTATTCTGCCCAAGGTTCAGTAAAGCCCGACTACATCACGCTATTTTATGGGTTTGAAGCTTTCAAACAGATCCTTAAAAGGCCAAATTTTCTACTTCGTACAAACTTTTCTTTTAAAATCGAAAAATCAAGCCTTAATACGTCTGCTTTTGTCTCGAAATTTATTTCGTTAAAGCAAATACTAAAAAAAGTAAATTGAATAAAATTTTGTAATTTAACTTTTATTCGTTTTACATGTATTATAAAAGAGTTAATGTATTAATGAAAGTTTTTAAGAAATTGGTAAACGTGAAAAAAATTTTGATGTTAAGAGATAGAAATGAAATATACACATTTTTACTGTTACTCATTTAATCTTCACCCTGATTGGCAGGAACAGCTTGTGCGGTAGACTCTTTATCGCCTTTCTTTTTAGAACCTGCGACAATATCGTCGATACGCAATAAAAGTATGGCTGTTTCTACAGCTGTTTTATAGGTTTGCATCTTAACAGCCAATGGTTCCCAAATGCCCTTGACGTTCATGTCTACAATCTCCCCAGTTTCACCGTCTATACCCCAAGCACACACTCCATCTCCTGAATAAGAGGCATGTTTGGCCCTCAAAGCGGTCAATGTGCGTATGGTATTAGCTCCGCAATTTTGAGCTAAAGTACGTGGTATAATTTCCAAAGCTCCAGAAACGGCCGTATATGCACCTTTTACTTGCTTTCGTGTAAGCAATTGTGATACCGCCATTTCAACAGCACCACCGCCAGCAACCACGCGCGGCTCTAATATTAAATTACGAGCGACATGTAAAGCGTCTTGAAGATTACGTTCAGTTTCATTTAAAACATCCTTAGATGCACCGCGCAAAACTATTGTGCAGGCCTTAGGATCCTTGCATTGAGTTACAAACGTAAAGTATTCATCGCCAATCTTTTTAATTTCAAACAAGCCGGCACCAATGCCTACATCCTTTTCAGTTAATTCTTCCGTACGATTTACAATCGTGGCTCCACAAGCGCGAGCTATACGTAAATTGTCAGTTTTACGTAAACGGCGTACCGCAGTTATACCTGCCTTTAGGAGAAAATGCTGAGCTAAATCAGAAACGCCCTTCTCGGTGAAGACCACGTCCGGTTTAACGGCTATAATATCAGAGCAAACACGTTGTACAAATTCTTCTTCAATTTGTAACATTCGGGTAAAATCTTGTTCACCCACAATCTCGACGCTAGTCTGGCTTTCCCCTTTCTTATATTCCAAAGAACAATCCAACAAAACGATGCGAGGATTCTCAATGTAACGTCGCATCTTTGGATGAGTTACGTCTTTATTAATCATAACCCCTTTTAAAACGCAAGATTCTTCTATTGAACCGCCAGGAATTTTTTCCACTTTAGCATAACTAAAGAAGATAATTTATGAAACAAAATAAATGAAACAAAACCCAAGAATCTCACCGTTTGATATCCACTTCCAAACGACCATTTTCATTTAAAGTGACAGTCTGCACAGCGTCTAGAGCAATCTTCACCGCCAAGTCCGACCATTTGCCAATAAATTTAGTACCTACGCAAGACTTTACGACTTCACCCATTTTTTCTTTATTCCCAACGTCCAAAGCTACGCTTAAATCATTTTGTAAATGCTTAATAATATCCTCTAATGCTTCCCGATAAGCTCGTATTATAACAGTTGGGTGAATTTGTTGCTGTAGGAATGGTTCGGCAGCTGCTAACATTTCACCGGCTAATACAATAACTGAAGTAGTACCATCCCCGACCTCTTCATCTTGAGTTCGAGCAATTTCAATCATGCTTTTAGCTGCGGGATGCTGAACAGTAATCTCACGTAATATAGCGTTTCCGTCATTGGTCATCACAATACCACCCATAGGATCCATAAGCATTTTTAACATTGCTTGTGGACCCAAGCAAGTGCGTATCACATCGGCTATAGCCTATTAATAATAAATGCTAATGAATGAAAACGTTCCGCAGTATAATGACTCATTCAGTTACCTTTCCGGCGTTTATATTCTCCAACTGAACTTTGCGACCAGATTCTCTTTTTGTATTTTGGCCTGAAGTAATTAATTTTTATAAACTTAACAAGAAAAAGTGAAAAAATTTTCGGTATACTTACTTAAAACCAATATAGATTGCGGTCCTCCAAACATTTTTCAAGTTCTTTTTCTTTAATAATTTTTCCAATGATATTCAAGAAAACTCGTGCTTACGCTTGTGTGCGTTACTCTTTATAAAATGGCTCATTTAAGTGAGGTTATCTTTATATTACATTTTATTTGACATTTGACAGAATATTTCTTTTACATGAAAATGGCAATGCTTTATGTGTCATACTTTCTCTATATATATATATATATATATGTGAATTTGTCAAATAATTAAACTAGAAAATTAGTGAAATTATTAGATTTTTTTACGACTCATTTGTTTACAAAATGGAACAAAAAAAAATATCGTTTGGCTTTAGTAAAGTTGATAAAAAACTGAATTTATTGCCAAAAACGATTACTCCCAAAAGTGGAACAAAAGTTGAATTAATTAAGTGCTTGGAGGGCCAAAAAATCAAATTAATAGAGTAAGGCAAACAATATAACTGCATAAACTTGAAAATGTTTCACTTTTTATATTGACGAAATGATGAAACTGAAATAAAAATTAATGCTAAAATGCGTTTCGGACACAAAGTTTGGTTCATAACGGATCATCGGGCGCTAAGATACTTCAATCTTACAGCAAAGCGTGTATTTTCGCAACTTCCCTATTTTTTCGAAGAATGAATATATTTGGTGTAAAAAAACCATTATTTGTGTGATGCTCTAAGATATATATAAATAATTGGATTTTTTTTTGGCCAAAAATAGACCCACCAGGTCCTAGCAGTTTTTCACTATGCTAAATACATTTTATAATAACGGTTGCTTGCATTTACTTTTTCAGAAAAAAAGAGAAAGAAGCTCCTTTGATTATTCCCGTAAGAGAAAATGAAATCACCTCAAAGGCTTTGGCAAGTCTGAAGAAAAGAAGAGCTGTATTGTTGGGAGAACAAGATTCAGAAGAGCTGAGAAATGGAAATATTAGCAACCATGAAAATCACGCAAATGAAACACTTGAGCAAAGAGCTGCTCGGGAGCTGTTGCAAGCAGTGCAGGGCAAAGATTCGCAGTATATCACTTCTAATTTAATTTTGCCTATTGTAAAACCTGAAGATCTACCTTTAGAAGGAGCCAAAGTATCCACCTTAGACGATTATGAGTCCGTACCTATACAGGAGTTTGGCAAAGCCATGCTTAGAGGTATGGGTTGGACAGAACCGGCTAAATTCAGCAAAAATAAATCGCTTTCAGATGAAACACAGCTGATAAGACCCAAAGGTATGGGTTTAGGTGTCGAAAAAGTTCTAAAATCCAAGCCTTTACTAGTTCCACCAGAGAACAATGAGGTGCTGGAAATAAAACGTAACGCCTTTGTACGAATCTTAGCCGGAAAACATAAAGATTTATACGGTCAAATAGAAGGTTTTGATGATCATGCAGGTCGAATTATAGTCAAAATGGCAATAGGTGGTCTTAATCAGACATTTAATGAATTTTTATGCCAGCCAGTATCGCGTAAAGAATATGCACAGTACGGCAAATGTATCAGTAAGTTTAAAAAGTATTAATTTGCTTATATACCCACCACCGCGACGAAGCACAAATTTTGTTAGGCCAATTGGGAAAAACAAGAATGCTCGCTAAAGGCCTTATAAAGTACATATTATGGATCAGGGAAAATTTTTGCTCATCCGGCCATGTTAGATTTGTGTCGATTCAAAATCTGGATATAATTTTCGTATATTAGATATCGAGAAAAAATTACTACTTCTTCCTCAGTTTTTTTTTTTTTTTTTTGTCTAAAATCAAAAGAAAAATTAACAAGTACAATTGAATTGATGAACATTAATTGAAATTGATGAACATTATCCAGTTCTTAGATTCGCTCGTGTCTTATTGTGAACCAAATTTTTAGAAAGTGTAGATAAGAAATTAAAACTTAACGTTTAAGTCTTCTTCAATTCATCAATACAACAAAAAATTGAAATAGGACCAAACTGTTAATAAAAAATTAATTAGGCCTACGGTGGTAGGTATCAAAGTCAAATGTTTTAAGGCAATCAAAAGATCATTATTAGTTTTTATTGTAATAGTTTCTCTTTTCAATAAAAACAGATAACGCAGAGTATGAGAAATATAAGAGCAAAGAGAATGAATCTGTGCAACGGGCTGAAAAAAAACGGGAAAGCGAACGTGCACATAGTCAAGGTGATACTGACTACAAATCACAATCCTCTTCACATTGGCACAATAAACCTTCCATAACATCCGATTCATCTAAATCTACGAAAACAGACAGCAATTCAGACTCAGCATATGAGCAACAAAGTCGTAAGAAATCTGATAGAAAACAAAAGAAGAAAAAAATTAAGAAATTGAAAAAAAAGAAAAGTAAACATAGCAAGAACCGTTACAATGAAATGGACTCTAGTTCACCAAATACCGTAGATACAGATAGCGAATCTGAGGACAACGAAAAAAGGAAAAAGCATAAGAAGAAAAGCAAAAAAAGCAAAAAACATCGTGAACGTTCACGTTCCAGAGACAAAAAATAGATTTACGATTTTTTTTAATTAAGTAAAAATAATAATATGTAACGCAAGTTGAATCCTTTAGACATCAATTAATTGCATTTTTTTTTATTGCATTTTTATATGAATTGCATGAATTGTAGAAATTTTAAGACAGATAGCACTAAGCGGCACATTTATTCTTCGAAAATTTTTGGTAATTGTGGAGTATACTTCGGTTCCCTTTAATTGCTTTTTCTTTTTAATCTGATTAATGTTGAAAATGTTTGAAGGAAGAATTTTTTCTTGATAAGAGGACTATATCTTCAGTAGCTTGGAAAAATATTTATTGATTGATTTGATGATGACACATATCCATGTTGATGTTAAGAGTTCTGTTGCAGTGTAAATAAGTCCAAAATTTAGTTAATCGTTGTACAGTAATTTCCGATGAAAGTCCTGAAAGATAATGACAAGCTTCGGATGCATAGATAGAGATATAGGCAAAAAGCGCGATAAAGAGAAAAAATAAAAAAATTTAAATTTTTAGGAGATTTCAGAACGAGAAACCGATAGTGCTGATGAAGAAGGTTAGCCCCTTTAAAAGATAATCATAATAACCATAATTGTGAGCATGAAAAGTATCGCAGAGACTATGGAAAGCGTCATGATTAACGCGAGGGAAGGCCATTGTTCGCATTGATAGATGCAATTAGTCTTTCCTTGACTATCAAGTTAGTAATTTTGAGTAGCACCGAGATTAGAGAAATTGGCAGGATCATTATAATCTTTACCAAATTTGAGAATGAAGGCAATTTTAAGCTGTCTCCATTCCTTGCCATCATATGCCAGCATAGCTAGCAGCAGAAGGGTTCTTTTTCAACTGAAGGACATTAGAAAAATTCTGATAAGAGAAAAGGTTGCCTCCATCCAGCTTTATAAGCATGGATTACCAACAGCAATTTAATTTTTTATGATTCTAAGTCAATGAACTAACGACCGTTACCGTTGCGGCTCAGATTTTGGATAGCACGGGCCCGATATTTACGTTTGGCTTTCCCCTTACTACACTACAAATTTCTTTTTTTGCGCATAAATTAAAAAATACTGATAAACATCTTGCTCGTTTGACTAGCCTTGCCTGTCTCTTTTTCTTTCGTTTTGTTTTAATAAAACCCACCTTTATTATTCATGCAGACAGACTTCGGACTCTCTTTCTCTCACACATTTTGCTCTCTTTTCATGCTTCTTTTCTTTTGCAAACAGCAGGTACAAAATCTCGTAACATTTACAAAAGAAGGACACATTAAAAGAGAATATGATTAGTGGTGTTCCGTTATCTTAGGTATCTCAAGCATTTTAATGAAAAACGGATGAACAAACACAAATATTTCACTATTTAAAAAAATATTTAAAAAAAACACGGACTGTGCACACTCCTTAGACGCACATAGCACTTTGTCCTGTAGTCTGCGTAAACGATTTCCCTCAATCAAACCAAATACTGTTAATGTAAGAAATAAACACACAGTTTTTAATTGTTCATCATTTTCCGTTTTTGACAGGCACAGCGCGTCCGTTTACATTATTTCCAACTAGTACAGCGCGTCATTTAAATTATTTTTGACTGGCACATCATATCGTTTTCGTCATCTTTATTCCTGACCAGAACTTCGGACTTTGCCGATTTTTCTACATTTCTGATATAATAAAATCCTTGAGCACAAAATATAATAAAACAAGGAAGCTAAGATTTCATTTAAGATGTTTGCGCTTTATTGTTAATCTTATTTTAAAGGTTCATGATAATTTATTGTAAATTCTTATTTTCTAATGACTGAAAACGGTACGAAGACCAAATACAATAAACGCTTCTGTGTATATATATGTGCTGATATATTAATTATTCTTTTATTCATTAAAAATGCGTAATTTGTTTTTTTAATTCTGAAAGGCATGAGCCGTAAACCAAAATACCTTGTAAGCTCTCAAATAAATTAGAGGTTTCCTTTCGTTAAACTTACAAATTTTCTAGTTCATGTTTGATTTTTTTTTTTATTTAGAATCACATTTGGAATCAAAGAAATTCTATCTTTCAAACAAGAATTTCAAAAATTCAAATTTTGTATAATTGTATAAAAAATTCATATATATAATAAAACTTAAAAACCTAAAAATCTACAAGAAATTTAACTTCTAGAACTAATAACTACACAGTTTCTTGCAATTTGCGAAATAAAATAATTAAATTTTCATTTTAAAATAAAACCATACGGCCAAATCTCTTCTTTTTTTTTTTTATCTAAGATTTAAAAATAAATAATTATGCTTTTGTCGCATTTTGTTTTCTTTAAAAAAATCTTCAAGAGACTGCATTAAATTTATTATTAAATAAAAAAAAAAAAAAAGGAGAAGAACGTCACAGAAACTGAAGGTAGAGATTCCATGAGTAGTAATTAAATCTTCTATTATGTCTTAACAAAGGGCTTTAAAGCATTCATTTACCTATTCCTGTTTTTTAGCCAGTTCACGTAACCTTGACATTTTGTTGGTCAAACTGGAACCGAATTTGTCTTTAAAATGTGTTAAGAGGCCTCTACTTTGTACGCCCGGATACATGGCCAAGCTCAACGTAACCAAATACATTAGTAGCATGTTGTTAAATATGGCACCAATCCAAGCCAACGTCAACAACATACCACTCATGCCGATAACAAACTGAAACAATTATAATGAAATATTTTATTTCATTATTTTAATGTTCTCATATAAGCACGACAACTTACCATACAAGATTTACGTTCCCTATTAATAAACAAATAATCATACCAAGCCATTATTTGTAAATTGAGATTCGTTAACTCATTTACGACACGTTCAAATTGGGCCTCTTGGTCACCACTCCAGTTATCGATGTTAACAAATGCACGCTTTACGGCAGGGTATAGATAATCGAATAATATACCAAATAAGCCGGCTATTGCTAGCATTGTAACTACAGATAATTGCAGTGCCCATAAAAGGAAATAGAATGCCGTAATACCGCCAAATATGGCAGCTGGATAATAATTTTTCTCCCAGTTTAATATACTGTCAGCTTGTACAATCAAGTTGCGCCATGGCTCCAAATCATGTTTCATTTTATTGAAGGCTCGCTTCTACAAAGTATGTATAAGACAAGGGTTGTAATCGTATTCACAAAAACAAGCGGCACTTGGAAAAATCGAATTAATTTTCTATGGGCGTTTTTCTTTATTACACTTTTTGTGCTTTTATAGACTTACCGCATCAACTTGTGACATTTCTACAATGATTTGTATATGACTGTAATTTTTATGTACAATTTTCCGTGGAAATTAATGAATTTGTAAAAGATATTCAATTTTAGAATTTTTTCTTATTCTCCGTTATTCTCAAAACCTACGGTTCTTTTGTTGTTGTATAACTTTTATTTGTTTAGGCAGAATTGCCAAATTTACATAAAAATTAAGGGCTAGATTGGCAGACCTGACGTTTGTTTTTAAAACTTAATAATTGAAAAAATAATATATTTTTATAATTAACATTTTATTATCGTAGGGATGGCTTAAAGAAGATTTCAACTGTTTGATACTAAAAAATTAGCAAAAAATTTCAAAACAAAAGCGGAAAAATATTGTTTTTATATTTCATACTCTTTTAAAAGAATAAATTTCAATTGAGTTTGGACTTCTTGATGACACGTTACGTGTTTATCGTAGGGATTTAAAAAAAAAATTACATTTGGCAATGCTTTATTATAAGAATGTTTTCTTATCAATGCTGTTAGTCACTATATTATTTTTAAGTAAATTATAATAAAAATAAATAATAATGTATTATTACATGATTAATTTCATTCAAATTTCGGAAGCCGTGCTTTCAAAAATAATTTGGCAACCATACGCTTATAGTCTCCGCAACGTATTGAATGAAGCGCACGTCACAATGAATGCACCTGCGTTGAAAATCACAAAATTGTTAATTAATTATAAATATGCTGCTATTAATTGTCATGAATTTACCCATATTAATGAAAATAAAATTTTAGTCTACAAAAATTCGCTTCTCAAAAAATTTTTGATTTATTAATTCAGTTTTTGAAACCGTGACTTTCAATGCAAACTAAATATTCGTCTTGTTAGGTAATGCAAATGTATTCATTGTATTCCACTCTCCTCTGTTTAATTACTCTATTAATCAGTTTTCGTTGCAGCAAGATTAAGAAAGAGACTCTGCGTTTTTTCCTAAGTAGCTAAGTCCGCAATAAATTGCAAATCGGAACTTTTAAAACGGAAAAAAATTTGTTAAGTTAATCGGTCCAATCTGAACAGAGTTTTTACATTTCTGCATTTGTTTAATTAACCTTTTTGATAGAATACTTCGTCCGCTTTCACTGCCAGCAGGAGAGTCGTGATTTAAATGTGCGGGTTCAGAATGCCGTTTCTTCTATTTTCTCTTATTTCTCTTTGAAATGCGCCAATCAGTAAGAGCTTTGAATTGATATCTACAGCTGCTTAAAAATTTATAGAACTTAACAGATCTTTCGTTTTAATTTTAAGTTTTTCATTTTTCTATATTGAACAATAATAATATATTTCTTTTTATTTTATATTACGGTAAATCTGCAAGAGACTCATAAGCATATTTTGAAAAACGTAAATAATTGATATCTTTTCTTTATAATAAAGCCTTCGTATTCAGTGTTGGTAATCGTTAAAAATGCACTTTTTAGTAAAAATAATTAATTAAACGACGAAAACTTTTCTAAAAAATTGGAAAAAAAGGATGCCAGAAGACTTCCTAAAATCAATATCAAATTTGTTTCAGATTCTAATGACTCGAATGTTTGCCTCTAACAGGCGGAATATTGGAAATTTGAAAGAAAGAACTATACTACCATTCAATTCTTCGGAAACACAAAACTACTGTGCCCGAGAATTCTGATCAAATGAAAAATATTTCATTCTCCTCTTAACATCTTACAATAGTATTAGCACGTTCGTAAGTTGTTTATTGAAAATTCGCTCCTATTCTTAACAGCTTCCGCGAAAAATAATCTCACAGTAGTAAGAAACTCAATTTTTATTCTTCGTAATGGACGGATGCATAAAGTATTAAGGTATACTTCCAAAAACTTTTGAAGAATTTAGTCTTTGTTGTTCGAAAACTGAAACACTTTTATTACATTTATTTAAAACTAGTACTTTAATATACGTACGCTTTATTTCAAAGTACAATTAATTTACATTTTGAATAATTTTCCTTTAAGCTTATGAACTTAAATGTATGCTCAGTTTAAACTTTTAGAAAAAAAAAAAAAATAATAATGAAAAAGTAAAAAAAAATTGAAAAGTGAAATTTCAATAAACTTAAGAAAAATTTATGAGAACCAGGAAAAAATTGCTTATTGGTGTAAAATAAGAAAGTCAGCTAAAAACAATTAACTTCCTTATGAGGGAGTTCTAAACCTTTGCAATTGTTGTGGTGTGTACTGGTTGCACTATAGAAAGTTTGAAAATACGTACTCTATGTGTATCTTTCAGGGATTATTGATCAAGATAATTCCGATTTTATACTTTTAACATTACATTATCAGCTACTTACATAATTAAATAATAATCATTCATTTTAAAATATATAAAATAAAAAAAAGAAAAACTCACAATACAACGTATACCTATGCGAACTTTCTGTGTGTGAAAACTGTAACTGTACAAAAGTTTAACCTAAATTTTGCCCAGTTCCAATTTTTTACCTTTCCTTTATACATTCCTTTGTCAACATTAGTTTACAAAAACGTTAATGAAATATGTAAAAAAAACAAAAAAAAAAAAAAGTCCACTTTCTGCGAATCCGTAAATAGATGATTGAAGTTAACCAACAATTTCCAGTTTATGTCTTCTCTTCTTTCTCTTTGTTATAGCGTACGAGTTCTTTAAGAAATTGAGCTTTGGGTTTCATAATATTGGGACGATCACCGCGGCAATTAGGACAATACCATTTACCTTTAGGTTTAAGGACTAACGAAACGCAAGAAAAATGGAACCACTCAATCGGGCACAAATCATTATCGCATAAAATCATTTCACCAAAAGAAATTTGATTGCAAACACAGTAAGTAGGTTCATCAGGATCGATAGGATCTGGTGGTGGCGTTTCTTCGCGAGCATTAGCCTGGGCCGATGATTGAGCACCTCGTGCCTTACGTTTCTTCTTTTTACCCGCCGTATTATTACCCGTACCACCGCTAGCTCCGCCTCCAGAGTTAGCGGTATTACCTAAACCGCTAACTGATCCTGACGCCCCAGTTGGATTTTGGCTTGAGTTCTTCTTTTGTGTTGCACTTGTAGTGGAGGATTTTTGTGTTGTAGTGCGATCACCATTACTTCCGCCTTCATTAGCCGAATTCGATTCATTACCTCCCATTTCCATATTACCAGAAGTGTCGTGACGACGACGCGAACGTTTACTATTTGTACGCTGATTATCTAAACCGGCGCCACTTGTGATTATACTGCTATTATTCCCATTGGTATTATTGTTAGCAAGTGATAAGTTTGCACTACTGCCCGAGCGTTCAGAATTGGTCGTAGAGTTAGCAACAACGTTGGCTCCCGTAGTTCCTCCCAAGCCTGATGAATTTGTTACAATGGCACCATATCCTAGGAATTTAAATACAAGTTACATATTTTTGGATTTGTAGCAATAGCTTACCTCCATTACTGTTAGCCAAAGCAGTTGACGAAGCACTTTGTTCGGCGCTCCGGCTTGGACTTTGTGTTCGCGGTTGCTTTTGCGCCGGTGGAACATCGCAATCGTCTACTTGCATTTGCGTTATATCTTCTTTGTCCTCCTTAATATCGAGATTCTTTTGATCCGTATCCAACTGACGAGTTTTGTGATCGATTAATTCTTGTAATTGATTTACAATTTTCATTTTTTCATCGCCCAACTCTTGAGCCTGTATCAAACTCTGTTGCATGCGACTGACTGAGCGAGCCCGACGTCCCGAGCTAGCATCGCCACAGTTTTGTAAAGATCTCCATAAATCATAGTAATGATCGACTTCACGTAAAAGATCTGTAAGTCATATCAAACATGTTTTAAGATATGTTATCACAACAAACAAACCGCAAACTTACTCCGATATTGCACATCAATATCACGTATTCTTGACAAATGGCGTTGCACGTCATCCGGCAGGTTTTCTACCGAATCAATATAATTGTCCACATAGGTGGCCGAAAATAGGGCCTCATCCATTTTCTGCCACAATTCCTCCAGATTTATTGTATAAATCCTATGAACACCCTCTCAATTCTTGCTTTAATTTGGAAAAAGCAATAATTGCGCGTCTTTTCACTTCTAACTCGATATTTTTTTGTTATGAAGAGTTGTGAAGATAGTGTTGTAAAAAAGCACATACAACCCCACACTATACTTCTCACCTAAACCAGAAAAAAACACTGTACTTTTTTGGGTTAGTTATAAAAATAGATTGAAACTGTTTTCAAAACTAGATAATTTAATCACTAATTCACTGAAAATTCAACGAATCGCCAAGATTTGAAGAACTTTTGTCAATTTCATGCACTTTGATGGAAATTTTACGGGATATTTACAATATTTTTTAGTAACGAGTTGTTGTTTCACATATACATATGTATAAATTTCGTGATATTCAGAGTTGTGTTTGTTTTTTTCGCTTACAAAAGTATTGCCAACTGCAATTAGTTTGTTTTTTGCGGCTTTAAATTTATCAAAAAGCACAGAAAAAATATCGTAGTATAAAAATTATGTATTAAGTTCATCAAAATAACAATTACATAATAAATGAACTATAAAATATTTAACTAAAATGTATATATACATATATATATATATAGCTTGAACTTCAATAAGTTCAATTATTCGATTATATCACGTTTACATTCGATTCTTCACTTTTACACATCCAACGGGAGAATGCTGCTCAAAGGCTGCAAACACATAGTTATGATAATAAAATATGAAATATAAAATTATATTTATTTTTATAAAACAGCCTTTATATTTGAAATAATTCGTTTTTTTATTATTCTTCTATCTTTTTTCTTTTTTTTTTTTTGAACTTACCAACCAACCATGGAAATGTAAACATCTCTAAAATATTTTTACAGTCAAGCAAGCATTACGCTGAAAGCGCAATAAGGGCGCACTTATATTCCCACAAATTCATACATACGATAAACAATATAAACGAACACAATAAGGCCATGCATGCTTGCAGTTTTTGTTTGCCAGGCGCGGACGCGTCTTTATTATACATTTACAACCTTAGGCTTCAGTATATTCATTTATATTGCTTTTCATATGTTTGCATTTGTGGGAATACAAGTGCTGTTTGATTATATTTTTAACCTTCATGTAGATTTAGAAAATAAAAAAATTGTTTTTTTACACGAATATCCCAAATATATGGTTTGTGCTAAATTTTTCATTTTACCTTATGGAGAATAAAAATCCAATATTTTATAAAAATATTTTCTTTACCGGCAACTCTACAAATGCTTATTTTAAAGCGGCATACCGAATGATTTTTAAAAAGCGGCATTTATTCGCAAACAACGTTCGTGGAGTAGAGTTGTGTTTTTCTTAGTTGTCTTCAGTTCTTGTGCATTTTACAAACTGATTTAATAGAAATTGTGCGTTTTCCTTGTGTTCTTAAACATTTTTTTCATATATTTTTTCGCAATAAAGTTCAGTTTATAAACAAAATTATACACATTACGCATAAAGTGTATAATAATATAACGAAAGCTGATCGCCCTTATTATTGAGTCTGATATTGGCAATTAAGTGCATTTATAAAAAAAAAGAAAAAAAAAAAAAGAAAAACTAATCGCTATTTGTTTCATATAAAAGCAAAAAAAAAAGCAAAGGAAAATCAAAGGAACGTGCTATTTAGCTAAATTATTTATATAATACGCGTTTATATATAATTCTCGAATAAAAACACGAACAAAATGATGAGCTTCGAAGGTGTTAATGAAAACAAACCATCTAGCAAGTAAGTAAGATAAATTCAAAAACGCAAGAAGTACCAAAAAATTACAATCCTCCATTTTTGTTTCCTTTTTTTTTTTTTTATTTTTTTTTTATTATTATTGCTCACCTTCTCGTTGATTTTTTGTTTTCAAAAATAAGGTCCTTACTATAGGTTTCGTCATATGGCCTTCTCTTATTTCTTCTTTTTTTTTTTTTTGAAAATTGATCATAGTTTGGTGTTGCAGCAAATAAAAAATATACTCTGCGTTCTGCGGTTGTGTCATGTGTTTGATTAAAAACCAATAATAAAAAGAAAACGCCTTACATTCGAGAACCACATTATGTTGTTCGTACTTTTTTCCTTTTTTTGTAACATTTGCTCTTGTTTTTGGATCTTAAAGTAAAAATGTAAATATATGCATCTGTTTATAATATTAAAAAAAAAAAAAAACTAGTAATAATAATCTTGTTTTTATTGTACCATTCAATGAACTAAGCACGTGTGATTGGCTTAACCAACAATAAAAGTTTGTTCTGCGCCACTTTGCGCTGGCTGAGCGTTTTGCTAAGAAAATAAAATAAAAAAAAAACATTTACCATTATTGATTTGAAAAAATGAGTCATTTGTACTTGGCATAGCATTTTTGGAAGAGAAAAACATGAAATTTTTTTCTTTAATTTTCGGTAGCTTCTCTGCTTTACACATTTTTGAGGAATTCATATCTTAGTATTTCATTTACTAAGTATTTCTTTTGCTTACTTCAAGAACTTTCGCCTTCTATGTGGAATTTTTCCTCTTTATTCTATGTCTTATCTAAGCAATTAATTTATTCAACCAACACACAATTGCTCCCTTGTTTAGTTGGCTTGTATAGCTAAATATAAATATATATATATATATATAGAAGAGATCTAGCTTTTATGACAAAAAACATTCGGATTTTTTTTTTTTTTTTAGCAAAAGATACAATTGCTGTTTATGTCTTTGCAATTTCATTCTATAAGGCTTTTCAAGGCTTTTTAACAGAAGCACGAAATTGTAAAGGAAATGTCGTAAATAAAGTTTTTTTTTCTTATTCAATTACTAATAGTCCTCGAACTATAAGTATTTTTATATCCTACATCACTTGAAATAGAGAATATATTATGTTTCTATGGATGTATGTAACACATCTACAAAGTCTGAAATGGACTCGATCGAACTATTTTTACGATCTTTCTTAATATGGATTTCTTTTTGAAAATGGTTTTTAATATGACAAAAATTCCAATTTCTACAAATCAGTAGAAACTAGTATTTAGTATATAGCATCCCTATAAAGCGCCTATAAAGAGAGTCATATAAACCTATATAATAATTGTTACTATGAAAAATAGGCATTCATACGATAAGGAAGTCTTTATTTTTAATATTTCATGATGCAAATAAGTTGCTAATAATAATTTGACATAGAAAATTAATTGCACCAAATATGAACCAAGTAGGTCCATTTTTGGACCCTATAATATAGAAATGTTCTCATAAAAAGCAAGTCTTTATAAGGTCATCGAGTTTAGTTTATAGTAGTACTCTAGAGCAGAAATAATAATGAAGAACAAGATGAATATTTGAGATAAACTTCAGATTTGTTAGATTTACATCACGTTTGGTCCACTTTCCTATAAGGGCTTGAATCGAAAGCAAATTTTTTACATAGAAATAGAGCGAAATGTTTAGCGTTTTTTCAGAAGAATAAATGAAGAGTTCTATTAGGCATAGTGGTATAGAGTACATAACGGTCGACTTTACCCGACTATAATGTTTTTTTTACTTGCCTGCTTCAATATACTTTATGAATGAAATTAAAAATTTTATATCCACCGCCAAGAAGACATAATATTGAGTCAAGTATTTTCAATACATATTGAGATGAAATTTTATTAATTGAGCTCAACAAAATGTTATACAAAAAGAAAAAAATTTTCTTCGCTAAATAGCTAGAATAGATTCACGAGTATTTTTAATCCTGTTCATTATGTTTAATATAAATTTCACTTCAGGAGTACATTTTCTGTTTGTCTTTATTATAATCATCGCATCCAAAAAATCTTACTTTATAATTTAGTGTTGTGATTTACATATCTATCTATCTATCTATCTATCTATCTATGTATCTATCTATCTATCTATCTATCTATCTATCTTTCTAGTTAGTAATGCCCCCTGTGTTTCTCTGTTAGTTTGTATAAATCAATAATACCTCTGCCTGCCTACAGTCAATTAATTGCATTTGTATACTGAGTTATTATTGTTTTTTCAACTGAATATATTTAACACTTATCTACTATGTATGCATTTTACGTACCACGCAGTTTGTATATCACTTAGCGGTATTTTTGCTTACGCTCTCTTTCCTGCATTAACACACACACACACACACACACAGTTTTCAAAATATTTATTTAGTTTTAGTTGGTAAATGTCGCTCTACGTACGGCCTTATGCCTTTAAACAAGCTAAGGCTTATATACTACATCGATCCTCTAAG
>KK351328.1:144698-165088 GCA_000671755.1 Glossina brevipalpis | reverse complement strand
CTCAATCTAACCTCACATAATAGCATATCTAACATAGATTGGCAAATATTACGCCGAGTACATAATGCTCTGGATGACCATTTTGATTCACTTATGTTACTGGAACACAGTTACCATATCCCGACTAGCCAATGAATGCATAATATATTTTCGCCTAACCTAACTTTTCGTATTTGAAGCTCAATCTAACCTCACATAATAGCATATCTAACATAGATTGGCAAATATTACGCCGAGTACATAATGCTCTGGATGACCATTTTGATTCACTTATGTTACTGGAACACAGTTACCATATCCCGACTAGCCAATGGATGCATAATATATTTTCGCCTAACCTAACTTTTCGTATTTGAAGCTCAATCTAACCTCACATAATAGCATATCTAACATAGATTGGCAAATATTACGCCGAGGACATAATGCTCTGGATGACCATTTTGATTCACTTATGTTACTGGAACACAGTTACCATATCCCGACTAGCCAATGGATGCATAATATATTTTCGCCTAACCTAACTTCTCGTATTTGAAGCTCAATCTAACCTCACATAATAGCATATCTAACATAGAGTGGCAAATATTACGCCGAGGACATAATGCTCTGGATGACCATTTTGATTCACTTATGTTACTGGAACACAGTTACCATATCCCGACTAGCCAATGGATGCATAATATATTTTCGCCTAACCTAACTTCTCGTATTTGAAGCTCAATCTAACCTCACATAATGGCATATTTAATATAATGTAAATGATGCTAAACTAACTTGACGTAATCTAATCCTATGTTAGATGACATATTATGTTCATCACCAATATACTGTAAATTTAAACTTATAAAACTTTATGAACAAAATAGATCCGCATATCATATAGCAGTAATGACCGAATTGAACTCTAAATAATGGAAAAAAAAAACTCTTAGAAAAAATGAAGAAATGTTGCAGAAATTTTCTGATTCGTATTTTGTTAAGCTAATAAAATTTATATAAAATCATTTTACACCTGCGGACGAATAAAGCAGAAAACGGGTCTTGAAGTTGCTTGTAAATGGACTGCTTGGTTTGTATTTAATTATTAGAAAGAGAAACAATGTTAATAGTTAAACAGAAGTAGGAAGTAAGACTTGGGTGTTGGTGGTTAAAACATCTCTGTGTATTATCCATATGGTCAGTAAAATTTCGTTAAAATTATTTAACAACTGATTAGTTTGTGCCAAAAAAACAAAAAAAAAAAAACTGTTGTTTTTTTTTCTCTATTATTTTAATCATTATCTAACAATTTATGTATTAGTTGGCATGTATAGTACGAAGAATGCAACGAAACCTGCATAATTTAATAGCCATAGTTGGATGGCGTACATGTGTTGACATTAAATAAACTCCCAAGTATTATATTACAACCCTATTAAGTCGTTTTCAGAACAACAAAAACAATATATAAGTGAAGCATAGACTACACATGTACATGTACTTCATTGCGAATTGTAAACTAATACATATGTCAGAAGCCTTAAATAACTTCCCTTTTTTAGGGTTGCTTATCATGCATGCATGCATGCATGTATGCATGCACTTACTTACTTACACATATTGTGTCAATATTACCAGCTGTCATGTCCACTATCTAAATTAATATGAATAGTGGATGTATTTACATGCACCCTTAACTGAGAATGTGTACTTTTTTTCAGTTTAATATATTGTATTAAGAAAATTGATAGTGCATTTACCAATGGTAGGATTAGTTAGAGAAGGGGGCGCCAGAAAAGGATTCCATTCGTTTTCGTCTTTGTCAATAAAGGCTAAGTGGGAAGGAAGGAAGGCGCGTATATTAGTAGATGCCTCCTTTTGATCTGAAAAGCTTTGCTACGTTTAGCAATAACTCCAAGTCTTATAAAGAAACTCAAAACAAGTTCTTACCGAATTGCCAGTAGATAGAAACGAAAATCCTTAAAAGACGAAAGAAATTCGTAATTCGCAAGAGCGAATTTGTCGTGATTTTTTCGATCTTTCCTTACTTTTTGTACGATAGTGTCATTGTTGATCCGTTATTTCGTTGGTTGTTTATTTTTCGTTTAACTAGATGCAAGTCTCATGGGCCATAATAGCGAGTTTCGTGACCGATTGATAATTAGAAATCATCTTAAATCGCAAAAAATTCTTTTTCTATCGTAAAAAGCTAAGCGCAGTTGAAACACTAATGACATTTACGATGTGAAATTTAGCTTAAATATCTTTCGTAGTTCTTCGAGTTAGAAAAAAAAGTATTTCTGCTACTCGATATACCTTCGGAATTATATGAATATTGATCTTAATTTTTATACTCACCACCGAAGATGAAGGGTATATCATTTTATTATTTGGAAACTTCGGAGACTCCACAAAGTATATATATATTCTTAATCAGCATCACGTTTAGAATCGATTTAAGCATGTCCGTCTCTCCGTCTGTCTGTGTAAACATTCTCCTGGTCACAAAAATGAAGGTATCGTCTTCAAATTTCGTAGAAATATTGAAAATTCTTGCACGCTGGTAAGTATTGAAGAGCGGTCAACGAACACGCTCACAGTACGATGTAGACCTAGAGCACATCTGTTTTCGTTAAAAGCAATAGGGGTTTCTTGTTTATTACTCATAAAACATGGCACGTTGATCTATAAAAATTTCCACATACAACGCACTAGCTATCCTGTAGCCTCTGTGCAAAAACGGTAAGAATCGATAACGCTCATTCGATATAATAAAATATTGAAATTGAATTTTTTTTTGTGGAAACCTTTGTAATATTAAGAAGAATTTTTCAGAAGCCCCATAAATTGTACATATTTTTGATTAGTATGAAATTCGGAATCCACCTAGACGTATCCGTCTCCACGTCTGTCCATCTGTCTGGCTGTTTAACTATCTAACGTCTGTAGTAAACATTTTCATGGCCGCAAAAATGAAGATAACGGCCTCAAATTGGGCAGAAGTATTGGTAGTTTCTTCACTGCCACGTGGTGGGTATAAACGATTCGACACAGCCAAATGTAATTTTCTGACTTGTTGTTAATACTATTGCGGTGTACTATTTAATTAATATGCACTTAAGTTGGATTTAGGAATAATATTGAAATATTATTTTGTCTCTCTTAAGTTCGCATAGTTTCTATGCTCGATTCTCTTCTCCCGATTCTCTTCTTCTTTACTAGACCCGACCTCTTTGATAGGTCAGCTCAGCTGTCTTTATTAAATTTCTTATTATTTAGTTAGAGCTTGAATTTATAGCACTCCTTAGTTAGTTAGTTAGTTAGTTAGTTAGTTAGTTAGTTAGTTAGTTAGTTAGTTAGTTAGTTAGTTAATCAGTCAGTAGCAAGTATTTATTGCGAGTGCGACCAATATTTAGCATGAAGAAGAACTGAATGTAAAAATTTTGAAATCGAACACCTTTCATTTAAAATCATTTTGAAATCTTTCAAAAGAAACTTTTAATGCCTTTAACTGTCTCTTTCTTACACATACAACCAACAGTAAATAGCAGAGAGACTCTCTTACAAGCTTTGAGCTTAAATTGTATGCCTTTTATAATATGTCATGACCAAATACGTTGTTGACGGCAACCAATATTTAGAAACGAAAAAAACTCTGTAATGTTTAATAGCAATAAAAAAAATAAAGGAAAAATAAAAAATAAAAAATAAAAAATATAAATAAATAAATAAGATAAAGCGTTCGATTTAAGCAAAGTTTCATTACACCATAAATGGTAATAAACGTACGTAATATTTAAACAAAATGTTTATGTTGTTACTTCATATGCATAAACAATATGCAATCATGTTATGCACTTTACTTACATTATGCTGCATTTATATTATAATTATTTATAATCATTAATAAGTATTAAAATTACTTAAAAGCAATTATTTGTACAATTTTCTAAACTGGGTCACAAAATATTATTTCTATAATATATTTTTTTGGGAATATATTATATAATATATTGTATATAATATATTGTATAATATAACGTATGAAATGCACTTTTAGTATATAATTAATTTTAATTAAAAATTTTTGTTAACAATTAAGCAAATTATATTCGGCAGTAAACGAATCTTTTGTAGCCATCAACTTCATCTTAGGAAAAAAAAAAATGTTCGATACTTTACAATATTGGATAGGCGTTTAATGGCTTGTTTTTTTTTTCCTTTTTAACAGGACATTGAAATATGAAAATTGTTTATTTTTTTTTTTAGTTTATAAGTAAGGATCAAATAATCCAAGAAAGCAGACTCTCTCTCCATCTTCCGCATGCAAGAATTTCGAACGGTTTTTTGACAAATTTCTAGCCGACATCTGCATTTTTGCGAGGGTTTCGAGATTAATCAAGGATATGTTTACCTTATATAGAATCTTTGAAGCTTGCTTCTGGGCGTTTGCAAACAACTTGACATAATGAATATGAGTCCATCATTCAGCGGTAGATACGAAAATGTAATACAAAATGTATATGAATAACGAATTTCAAAAAATTGCTTGAGAATAATTGGCAAACGAACCGAACTCGAGTTGAGAAAACTTCCAATCTGTTAGTTTTCTATTATAAAGTTCGTTAAACTAATTGGTTGACTGAAAGGATCAGAAAGAATTTCGAGCTAACGAACCGAACTGACCGAACTCTAGTTGGTATTACTCCCAACTTGTCAGTTTTGTTTTTTAAGGTTCTTTAATTAGCTGGTAGACTGAAAGGACCAGAAAGAATTTTGAGCTAACGAACCGAATTGACCGAACTCGAGATGGAATAACGTCCAACCTGTCAGTTTTCTATTATAAGGTTCGTTAATTAATCGGTGGACTGAAAGGATCCTAAAGAATTTTGAGCTAACGAACCGAACTGACCGAACTCGGGATCGAAAAATACTTAATCAGGCATGCGACGTTAATCTCTTTTGAAGGAATTAGAGCGATCTGCTGTGGGTGGGATGCCAATGCCCAAGCTTTTATAGCTCCATTGGCAAATAGGCGACCAATCCGAGATTGTATGAAACTAAATGGAAATTTGAATTTTAGACTTTTAAAATAAGTGAGGTACCACACGTGGAGTCAGCAAGCCCAGAGCTGCAGCAGCAAGCTGCGTAGAATTTCTGGCTTCAGTGTTTACTCTTGCACGAATCTGCATAGTGGGATCTCTTTCCTGACTGTTGGAAACGGTTTTCGGGAAGTTTCGTGGTGGTTGTGATAGTTCCCGAAGAACGCGGGAACATTAACTATTTCAATGCGAGAACTTGAACTATTACATAGGCCTTGCCCTGTCAGATGGAAAGACCTGCCATACATATGTCTTTATTCGGGAACTGCAGGGTTATTACTCTGCAGACATTTTAAGTCTGGAGTTTTACACTTTGGGGAGCGTGATTGATGCTTTCCTACTCGGTGTGTTCAATGGTACCGTGAGGTAAAGCCGTCACTGCAGGGATGCTCGTACAACCCGTTGACACATTCTTATCTGCTCTTATAGAATACTTTTACTATTCTGAAAATGTAATATTTAAAATTATTCTGAAAATATAGTCAATTCTGCAGTAGTGATTCAGTAAAAGAAACTCAGAAGAATACAGCATAAGTCATAACCATTGTTTAACGGACGCGTTGCCAAAAATTGTCGAACAATGATAAAAGATTGAGAGACACAATGAAAAGTTTGATTGGAATGATATGACTATAAAAACATTTATGACGGATGTACAAGTAATTGTGTATACCATCATCATACGTCATGACTGAAACTAAAAAAATTTAAACTTAACAAATGTTCATATGTTCAGACGTGTTAGTATCAATGAATGAAAAGCTTGTATGAGGGCTGTAAGGAAATCGCAAAAAAAAAAACCCATAAGGTTTCTTTTATAACAATTGAATGAAATTGCAGTTGAATTTACTTTTTAATCGAATCGATGTGTGTGTATGTGTGTGTGCGTGTGTGTGGATTTATTGAACGAATAGCTTGCAGCGGATTGAATCACAATGATTGGCACAAATCAATCTACCTACACAGGAAAAATTTGCAAACGCAAGACTTTAGAAATGATTTGTTCACCTATGGAGGCTTCCTTTTAAAAAAAAAAAAAAAAAAAAAATCTTTTATAATTGACGACTGATTATAATTTTCGTTTTTTCAAAGCCAAAATTAATGCGTAGGCCTCTTTTTGTTAATACAAATCCTAACATAAACATAAATGTTTTTGTATAGGTTTGTAAAAGTTTTCATGTTTTTCCTTCTTTCCCTCTCCTTCTCTTTCTCGTTTTCATTGTCTCTTTATGTCTCTCCCTCTCTCTCTCTCTCTCTCTCTCTCTCTCTCACTCTCAATGTATACGTCGTTTGCGTTTTTGTGTGTGAGAAAAATAAGAGAAATTTAATGACAGTAGGAAGTGACAAACAAACAGATTGAGGAGGCTTTCGCGCGTGCGCATATAAATATAAATCGGGATAACAAGATTTTTAAGGTGTGTAACCCATTTCTTTTAATGCTGATCCAATGCAAATAAAATTAATGATGTCTTTTCGTTAAATAAATAAGTAAAAAAAAAAAAAACATCTGAAAACCAAACTATCATTGAAGCTTATGTAGGTGTTGTGTTAAATTAAGAAGAAGAAAAAAAAAAAAAAAAAAACAGAAGAAAGGCGAGTTTACACTTTGAACGAACAATGAAAAACTTTCAAGAACAAGCAAATTGCACTTAACTTTGATACAAGTATAAAGGCAAAGAAAAAAAACCGCAACAACGAAGAAATAAATAAATAAATTGTTAGGTCATTAAACCTTAGCATGCATGTGAGTATTTTTGCGATTATACTGATAGCATTGACGTACTACTCTATAATCTGTTGTTTGGTGTCTATAGTAATGATACATGTTTGGTGCATTATTCTACCTTTACCGAATTTACCAAGGGAAAAAAAAAAAAACAAATTGAAAACTAAGTTTTACGACGACATTTCATTTGCCCTAATCGCCATCTCAAGCAAATATACAAAATCATAAAACTCTCCGTAGATTGTAGATCTGTCACTACTTGCCTACCACACCACCTAACTTGACGTAGTTCTCGCGAATATGCGTAACAAATTTTTAGGCAGATCCGTTTGCTCTAAGTTACATATATATTTTTGATAACAATTTCTATGGAATCTTCCTTAAGCGGGTTCGCAAATTCAAATTAAAAAAAAAAAGAAATATCCATATTAGGCAGAATTTAAGTTTTTATCTCAATTTCAATTTTAACAAGTCCCTCACTGCCTTCCAAATGTAATAAAAGATTAAGATGATGTATATTCGTCTTCACAATCGTAAATCAGAATATCTCCCGTTTGTACTTGTGAGAGCTTTACAATCGGCTTAACAGGACTACTAGTATATCCAAGTCTTTCAATCCTCATGCATTTTTTTTTTTTTTTTTTTTTTTTTCAATCTAAAACCCTGGATGCTGTGCTTCAAATTTCCATTTTCACATTTCTAACACACCAATTGCCCATGAATGGTGGATATACGACCAAGTTGACTTAGAACCTTAGTCTGATTAACTGCAACGTCCCGTGCGTAAGAGCTGCCAGACTATTCAACGTATCGGCCTAATCATATTGATCGCGAGTGGTATTTATTTGATTGTCAGTGGTCCTTGTGCCCTCAAAGTTAGTTTATGATGGTATGAACTTAACTGCAAATATCTCATTCATCAGTGGCTAAGAGTGGCTGTTGTAAGTAATTCGATTTAGAACTTTTAAATTCAATAAACAAAGAAAAATTTCTAAGTGTTACTAAAGGAATTTCAAAATTAATGTACCAACATTTTTTTGATGATGGATGAATATAATAATTATAATATCGCGTGACCATTATGGTCAATTTTTATGTGCATTAGAAAAACGTTCTTTATATGTTTTCTTAAACCATGGAAACGTGTGCTTAGCTATACGCATAAGTTCAATGCTCTATATCCTTAATACCTTTCAATTATTATTACGCAAATGTAAATAATAATGCCCCCAATTATTTTTCATATATATACATATATATACCTACATATATGTAATACATAGGTACGTATATTTATTTATTTATTTATTACGGCAGAATCTGCTTAAGCTATGAAAATAATTTATAATAATATTGATGCATACATTGTACATTGTGTACGCTAGACATGGCAGTTCTACCGTCCCTGTAGAATTTTATTTCTATAATGTTGCTGTTATATTAAGTTTTCTCTATTTCTTGTTCTATAACAGTTCGTATTTTCTTTAAAATTTGGCATTCTACTGAGATCTCTATTATTATTATTATTATTATTTACGCGTGAGCACCTGCTTTAAAGTTTAATCTCATGGTGTACTTAAATACTGGACTATTTTCAGAAAACGATATTCCATGTTCTTTGGACTCTGTCGAGTATTCCCAAAGGGCCTTCGCAGTTCCCAAGGTATTAAAACAAACACTCACTGGATACATTTCAGTGTTTTCCTTTGGTCAGTGTGTTATTAATCCAGTTTATGAAGCCGATAGCCTCGTAGAGCTCTCATCTCTCTAGTCTAAGAATTAATTTTAATCCACTTCTTTCACCAATAATCATTTCGATACTCCCCGAAGATCCGTACAAGCAATCTATTAACATTTTATGTTTGATTTTAAAAATAAATATCATATAGAGACATCCATTTCATGGTCCGGATTTAGCAACCTCATTTTAGTAGTAACATATGTAAAATAGAAGGGGGGTCATCAAGGGCATTATATGCTTAGTATAATATTTGCCAATTTAATAAAATAGTAAAAACTTGCTACAAAAACGCTGATTTTGTAGAAGATACATTTTGTCCCTCGCAAGCAAATTATGGTCGACATAATGGTCGATCTAACGCACATTGTATGGAAAATTGTGAAGAAGTTTGAAAAAAACCCCTTCTATAACAGACTTGTTATAGCTGAAACATAATTGAAACGGGCGCTGAACTGAAAATATTAATACTGCTAATAAAAGTGTCGAAGGAGATCCAAATTTATTCCTTACATGGTGCGCAAAGCAAAACTGCAAATTCGATATGCAAACGCGATTGATTAGATGGCAATGAAGGTGTAGTGAAAGGCGGGACTGCTAATGTCTCTTGACGTTGTATTGAATTCAATGGCGTCTTTAATTTACGTTGAATATTAGGATTTATCAAAGCCTTTGCTAGTAAAATATTTTCTTTCTCTTTGTTATTAATTACGGAGGAACGTAAAAACGGATGGTCCAACAGCTCAGAGACCGATAAAATGCGATCTGAATTGCATTTGAAAAAAGAGAAAAAACAAAACAGTTTAACTATTTTCTTAAGTTGGAATTTCTACTACTACTTACTTCCCAACGAAATCCCTCATTTCAAAGGTACGTGTTGTCATAAGACTGTCAATCAGATCCCCCAATGCTGGTAAGTCTCCTTGTCAAGATCTTTCATCTAAGCCACCTATAAACTCTAAAAGATTTGGAACCAGAGAAAAACTTCTTAACATCTTCTATCAAGACTTGTAGCACATTTCTAGCAGCAAAAGTTGACAAAGAAGTAACCGCCGTAGTATAGTCATAGGTTACTTCGCCAGATTGTGTTTCATCAATCGATTTATTTGTTTATAATTCTTAATGTTTATGGAATTTCTCAGTTAAGGCTCAAAGGCGTTTAAACCTTCTTTTCTCTGAGTTTGCTATAAAATAGTCATATTCTAATTTCTTCATAGTTCTTTAAGAGTGACATAGAATAAACGGAGTCGAAATGCGCAAGTTAAAAGTGAATACAAATAATTTCAGGGGATATTGAAGGAAATTACCTTTTAGTTTAATAATCAACTTTCAAAAGTTCGGGATTTCCTTATGTCGTAAGTCTGTAAACGTTGACAGTTTGATGTGGCAAAATAGCTTCTCTCAGATCGTCATTTATCTATCAGAGAGAAAGCGAACCGTATACCCTTTAAAAGTTAGTTTTCAGATGACCGTTATTGCATTTTTCAAGTTTATATGAGAACAGTTCCTTTCTTCCCAATGCTGCTCTCTTTAAAAGCAATTAAGGGGTAACTTTCATTTATTCTATGTTTTTCTTTTAACTTTTTCATGAAACAAAGGTCAAAATATTTAAACTTTTTCCACAAACAATGAGATGAAAAAAACTTCGATAAATTTCGATAACTTTCAATATTGATAAACTCTTTTTGTATTGTGTCAAAGAATGACACTTATACTAATTTGATGTAGACGATAAATTTTAAAGATTTCTTGATGGAGAAATTGAAAGAAAATTAATTTTACTTTTGAATAACGCGCGGTGCAGCAATAAAAATCCGATATCGATATGTGTGAAAATAAACAAGGAAGCGTCTCATTCCAAAAATACGTTTTTCATTACATTATGCAGACAACACTTGAACACGTGATCTGTAGCAGGGAATCAAGAATCAAAGAAGAAGGAAAATAGAAAAACAAAAAAAAAAAAAAAAAAAAAAAAACGTTCTTAAAAGCTTATATGTTTGTTTGCCAACAAGAAAATTATAAAATTCTGATAATGTCACTCACACGCAGGGTAAAGTAATGCCTATCGATAGATACATGGCACCACCATGTGAAAGCTATATTAATTCTGAGACGAACTCTGGGCACTCACCATCAGTAAATTTGTTGTTGTTTGCTTTTTTGTTTTTTCGCTTATTTTGAGCAGTTCAAGGTTTTTGTTGAAGGGCTACACTTCCGCGAATATTTTATAAATTTAACTTTAAAAAAATAATTTTTCCAGATATTAAATCAATATTGGCTGTGCTATGTATATTATAGCCAGAAGAGGAGCTGTCTTAAGGAACCTTATCAATTATTTTTAGGACGGTTTAGCAGGTTGATTGCTGAGTGCTTGGTTGCTCGGTTTTGGCCCTTTTTGGACCATCCTTCGATTTGTAAAATGTGTTTCATGTCATCTCGAAGGTTTTTAATAAGAATTTTCAATATTTGGCATTTTGCTTCCATCAAGAGGCCGTATTCGGGGTCTGGTACTGTTGTGTGATGCATTTTGTGGATTTTCCAAACGTTACAATCGGTATAATGCAATGAATTTACTTCTCATTCTCTTATGATGATGATGATGATGATGAGTAAACGAAAAGTGAAAGTGTTCGGCACATAATATAGCAAAACGCACTAGCGCGAGATTCTCGCGTAATTAAAGGTTACGCATAATACTAAACAAAGTATACACAAAGGTGAATAAACCGTTAGGAATTTCATATATAGAAAATTAACCACAAACAATTCCAACAACAATAATGAAAGTGCTATTTAACATTTGTAAATGTTTTGTTATTGCGTTGCGCTGTTAATTATGTATGTTGATTAGAGGGTAATAGGAAACAATGGCTCGTAAATATAAAAGAAAGCACACACAGAGATTGCTAAAGTACTACAATTAGTTTATAAGTTATTTGTATTTATTAGAGAAGAATGTGGATATTTCTTCTCTTTTAATCGCACGTCATTTCTTCAGATGTTGTTTTGTACGCAAAAAAAAAACAAAAAAAAAAAAAACAAAAAAACAAAAAAGACAAATTATTATTAAACAGTTATTCGAATCATTTTTTCACAACAAATACTTAAAGGGAGAGAGTGCAAGAAATTAGAAATATGTATGTTTTGAAATGTGTTTATAGGAGGACCGACAGACCTACCATACGCTTGATGAAGGGAAAATTAATTACATTCCATGCATGAAAAATGCACATAAATAGCGAGAGGGAAAAACTGGGACGAACACAAGTGCAAAACATATCAACACAATGGTGAAGTTAGAAAAATAAATGTCTACTAAGTTTTTTACTTTCATTTTCTCTCTTTAGTACACACACACATATATATATAGCTTTGTTATATTCTGCTTACGACCTATAACAAAAAATGATTGTTAAGTACTACATGCATAGGAGGCAGAACTAGGATAGTTTTATAATAAATAAAATCCACGAATAGTGCGCTTTATTTGCATTACCGTAACGGAAAGAAGAAGAAAGCTGGGAAGGTGAAGGGGGGATTGTGAGAAAGTATACTGATTTTGTCTTTCTGTCTGGAAGAAGACAGATTGGTTTACGTGAGCAGTTGTTGCTTGTGAAAGCTCAATCTCACTAATGCACTAATAAGGCACAGGACTATTTTTCAGTGAATGATAGTCAGTGTCTCTCGGGACTGTGGATCAATCTCCATAATTCCCGAGGCTCTGCTGTTTCTTTTGATAGAGATATTTGTGATCTCATTACCCTAAAATCAGTCGATAGTCATCCGATTTATTCAAAGATCCGGTAGGTATCAGAAAATCTACATCTCCATTAACTCGCCAAGATGAGTGCTGTAAATTAAAATAAAATAACTAACTGCTGCGGGTTCTACGCTTTCAACCACTTCAGGATTGAGAACCATCTTTTTTTGTTGATATCAACTTCTGAACTGGAGACAAACGAAGGCAAGTCTTTATTATCATGAAAATTTTCCCTGTTTTAAAAGAGAAATAAAATGAATGAGGAAGTAATTTAAACTTCAAAGCAGGCTCTGCATCCGGAATAGTGCCAACTCGTTATTGTAAGTTCGGCAGTGTGTGAAGAAAAGAAAAATAAAATAATCGTTCAACGTTTATGTTTTTATATGTTTTTTTTTTTAAATGAAAAATAACACGAACCTTTATGCAACTTTGTTAAGGGTTGACTTTTAACGCGGTCGGAATGTGTACAACATGATATACCGGCACTTTTGCGTTAATATTCATTTGATACTAGTTTTAAATGTAATTTTATGCGCTGGTTGGTTCAATTCTTTGTTCAATATTTCGCACAGAGAGTGCTGATAAAGCTCCTTGATTTCTAAGAGCAACCATGTAATTAGTGTCATCTTCCAGGGGATCTCACTTAATTTTATTTGCGAAATTGTTTTTTGCTGGAACAATTTCAAAAGAAATTAACTCCTTTTCTAACTGGATAATTTTATATAAATCTGCCTGTCCCGATACTAGAACTCTTAGTGCAAAATCATTTGCATTAAGAAGACACGATCTCTTCTATTCTCTTTTAATATCTATAGTTAATTGATGGAGTCATTTGTTACCTATTTCGGTAGCACGCTTTGGCCTTTCTTTCCTCAATCTAAAGTGAATGAGACTTTGATAAAAATTTAGTTTTCTTTAACACTTATAGAGAGCTGTGCAGTGCCGCCACTACCACCATTTGTCACCATTATAAACTTCATTTTAAGGCTTATGGGATTTAATGGACAAATGTTTTGTCGATTAACCGATTAAATGCGACTTCCAGCACTTACGCAATGATTGCTGTACTTTCACATTTCTCCAATCGATAAATATGCAGTGAATTCTCTAATATTCCAAATAAAAAAATAAAAAAATGCTTAAAATACAAAAAGTATCATCCCAGTCTACAGTTGAATAGTTACTGTTAAGTACCTCTCTAAACATTTGAAGTAAACACAAGCGTAAAAAATAAAATAATCTGGATTATCAAGTAGGAGGAAAGCACTTACCTGCGATGTCATTGAAATTAGATTCTTTTTACGTCTGAGCATAAACTCACATTACGTGCGATGCTGTTTTATTTGAGAAGGCGTCTATTTTTTTTTAAATATTTTTTTTCGCCATACGTAACCCAATGCCTTTAGAGTTATAGTAATAACATAAACACATCTACGCTTTTTAAGGCCGCATTGAACATTCAGCATTTTGGATGATGTGTAGTTTTATCTCTGCATCACACTGTAAGGAAAAGACAAATTATAGACATTTACAAGAGTAGGTGTGAAACAAAAAGAGGGAGAGAGATAGAGATGGAGAGAGAGAGATACGAGATGGAGAGAGAGAGATACGAGATGGAGAGAGAGAGATACGAGATGGAGAGAGAGAGATACGAGATACGAGATGGAGAGAGAGAGATACGAGATACGAGATGGAGAGAGAGATACGAGATGTAGAGAGAGATACGAGATGTAGAGAGAGATACGAGATGTAGAGAGAGAGATACGAGATGGAGAGAGAGAGATACGAGATGGAGAGAGAGAGATACGAGATGGAGAGAGAGAGATACGAGATGGAGAGAGAGAGATAGAGATGGGGAGAGAGAGAGAGAGAGAGGGATAAAGATGGAGAGAGAGGGATAGAGATGGAGAGAGATGGAGATAGAGAGAGGGGGGGGATAGAGATGGAGAGAGAGACAGATAGAGATGGAGAGAGAAAGATAGAGATGGAGAGAGAAAGATAGATATGGAGAGAGAGAGAGATAGAGATGGAGAGACAGATAGAGATGGATAGCGAGAGAGATAGAAAGGTGAGAGGTAGAGAGAGAGGGGGAGGTAGAGAGAGCGGTAGAGGGAGAGGTAGAGAGAGGTAGAGGGAGAGGTAGAGAGAGAGAGGGAGAGGTAGAGAGAGAGAGGGAGGGAGCGAGAAGGAGAGAGGTAGAGAGCGAGAGATGGAGAGCGTGAGAGCGAGAGCGAGAGAGTCCAAAGGAGACACATAAATGTACTGGGAATAAAAAAATTTTCTTGCGCTCTGCCTAAAGGGNTGGAGAGCGTGAGAGCGAGAGCGAGAGAGTCCAAAGGAGACACATAAATGTACTGGGAATAAAAAAATTTTCTTGCGCTCTGCCTAAAGGGATGAAAAGGAGAGATGATTGTCAAGAAGGAATTCATAGTTTCTTTAATTTAGTGATTCTAATCCAATCATCCTCCCACCTTACTAGTTAGACTGAGCTGTTTGAAAGTTTGAAAAGCAGTTGATACATATATTTGCTTTGTTTTGCGTTTCCAATATTGTGATATGTAAACCTTTTCTGTATTTGATTACAACCACCAACACAATAATGTAACGATTAAGAGCAATGCATTGACCGACTGACAAGAAAATCAAGAAAACATTTAGAAGATTACTATGGAATGATAAATAATGTTCGCTCGTGTTAGCTTTGCAATGCTTTCAGCGTGACGTGTTATATTGCATTTACCGCTCTTCGTAATCAATGCGTGTATGGATGGATGGATGGATGGATGGATGGCTGGTTGGTCTAATGTATTAATAGAACACGTGTTCAGTCGCCGCTTGCCATTTACTAAATAATATGTTTGATATAAAATTATTTTATCATGCAATAATAATTCACAGAAACATTATCGAGAAACTGTTTATTAGCTTGTTTAGTAGTAAAGAGTAAAGAAAATCCATAAAGAACTGGGCAATAAATTCTAATTACATGCATATAATATTCATTTTTATTCATAAACTAGGTATTGTTGTACGACCGAGAGCTTTGGAAGATGGTGGTAATGGTGGTGGTGGTGGCGACGACGACGTCTTGTTTTTCATTTTCAGCCGTTTTTTAAGATCACTAGGCGGTGAAGCATTTAATTAATTCATTTAGAAAATAAGCAGACAAGATCACTAGTCTTATAATGGAGCCACAACAACAACTAATCTGCTCTCATCTCTTTTAACTATAACTATATATGATGTATGGAATGCTTTATCCGCTATATACTATTAAGTTGTTTCAAATTAATTGAAGCTGCTTTTCTTTCTTTCATGCTTCTTCTTTTTCGTTACTTTTTATGCCATAAATATAAATGCATAAGATAGTCAGACTTTCGAGTACTTATTAAAAACAAAAAGATTTCTTTCTTTCGTTTAGAACATTTTTCATAACTAGGAAATTTTAAAGAGAATGACTGGTTCAATAAACCCATCAAAATAACAAGTACTTACTTATACCTAGAAGAGCAACTGCTTCGTATAAGTATTATACCGCCGAACCATTTAAGGAAAGCTTTATATCGTATCTCTTAAATTATTTTTATGTTTACTGTCTGTCTGCTTCTATTTTTAGATATCTTCTAGAGTACCATATATATCTATATATATATATATATATATATATATATTTATATATATATACCTACAGCTCAACATGATTATGATTAAGTTGTAGTCGTTATCTATATGTAAATATATTTATGAAAGATTACAAAAAAAAAAAAAAAAAAATTTGCGATCACGTCTTCCTCATCAACAACAGTGGTGCAGTGGTGGTAGCAGAAAAGCCCTCATCAGAATTCATAACCTGTTATTTTTATAGAAATGCAAATTGTCACTTAATGTAAATTTCGTTTTGTTCCTTTCATATATGATACCTTAAGTGTCACGGACACTTAGCCATAAATGGTTCTTCAAGTATAACATAAATAAATTTCATTTAAGCGTTCATAGTTACTGTTAAGTGTTGTGCATTAAAGATTAATTGAGAAAAATTCCTAAACTCACCCAACCAAACATTCAATCAATAGGAAATGGACTGTTTGGCTGGCTAGCATCTAAGCCACGATTGAATGATGATTTTGTTTTTTTTGGATTGTGCAGTAATTGAATGGAAAAACGAAAGATTTTCTGATATCTGTAGGAGTTGAAAAAAATAATTATGAGTTTGTTGCTAAGAATTGAAATTTCAAAGATATACTAAAGTAATCTAAACGAAGCTATGCATCGATTACAATTGCAAAGTTTGCTCATCATTATCCATGAGATCAGTTTTTATGCTTTGAGGTTTGAAAACGGGACAGAACAACTGGGGAATGGAAGTGTGGAAATAGGAAAAAATTAAAAATATAAGAAATAGAAAACTTTTACACGGTAGTTGTTTGCTGTTGCATATATTCGCCCAAAATTAGAGTATAATCCGCATGTGTTGGCCGGGGCTCCTATATCTTCCGTAGAGATCATAGAGGAACGTTAAAGGCTTAGTTGCTAATTAGGGATATGAATGTAACCGTAAGTTTCTATACTTTTGGGCTGTGTTGGGCTTATGCATGGGTACACAAAAAGAGCAAATATTCCACAGAGATAAACACGATTTGTCCACCGAGGAAGTGTCTTAAAACGTCTACTCGGCTTTCCCATCTATTAGTCCCTGAAGATGTCTGCATACCGCACTACAAAGCATCATAACTTATCGTTTTTCATGCTTTTCTTTCACACTTCGCGCCTTTGGAACAATTAATTAACAACGGTTTTCGCTACTATTCCAGACATTTCCACTTTCAACTCGGAAGTACACAGACATCGGTATTTTCTCTTTCCCTACCTGTGTAGTTCTTATTGAGTGCCACTATAACCGCACGCATAGATAAATAAATAAGTAAAGTGCTCTTTTTTCAAAGGCGTTTCCATTTAAGTTTTCTTATATGTTTATTCAAATATTGAGCCAAGTAGCAAAGCAAAGACATCTACTTGCTTGATAAAGCAATGAACTTCAAAATATGAGGAGCATTAACGCACTAAAGCAATATCTTTAAGAATCAGATATATATTGCAATCAGATAGGAACGACGCCTCTTCGTTTGTACTTCTGGTTCCGAAAATTAGCATAGAAGGTTTCTTGGTTCCACAAATTCCGTCCTTCTGTCCCGAAAATTAGAATAGAAATTCTCGTGTTGATCCCAGAAACTACAACAGAATAGTTTGTCCCTTTGGTGCCAAAATTTAGAATAGAAGGCTCCTCAGTTCTGCAAATTAGAATAGAATATTCCGTCCTTCTGTCCCGAAAATTAGAATAGAAATTCTCCACCTAATCCCAGAAACTACAACAGAATAGTTTGTCCCTTTGGTGCCAAAAATTAGAATAGAAGACTCCTCAGTTACGCAAATTAGAATAGAATATTCCGTCCTTCTGTCCCGAAAATTAGAATAGAAATTCTCCCCCTAATCCCAGAAACTACAACAGAATAGTTTGTCCCTCTGATGCCAAAAATTAGAATAGAAGACTCCTCAGTTATGCAAATTAGAATAGAATATTCGGTCCTTCTGTCCCGAAAATTAGAATAGAAATTCTCCACCTAATCCCAGAAACTACAACAGAATAGTTTGTCCCTTTGGTGCCAAAAATTAGAATAGAAGACTCCTCAGTTACGCAAATTAGAATAGAATATTCTGTCCTTCTGTCCCGAAAATTAGAATAGAAATCCTCGTGTAGATCCCAAAAACTAGAACAGAATAGTTTGTTTTTGTGGTCGCGAAAATTGAAGAATAATAGGACAAATTCCAATATGTAATAACCTTAGTTGAACACGTTAGGTTATATCTATGAAAGTTACCTGTAGAAATAATAAAAAAAAACTTTAAAGTGAAAAGAGAAAATTCATGATTGTTATGTTTAATTATTTAGAAAGTATTGAGAAATAGAAGGCTTGTATAGAGATTCGATGTGCAAACGATGTATATGCGGCCCAACAAATAGGCTTAAATCTGAAAAATGTATTTTGCTATCAAAGGTTTGCTTTGCTTTAAAAAAAAAAGTTTTTTTTCTTACCTTAGATTGCGCTCAAAAGCAATAGCAGTACAAGAGTCGTATTATTTATAGGATGACCTTAAGTATCTAATATTTTAAACCAACTACGTCTTCAAACATTTTTGATTTTAAATATTTTTGTGGGAACAACTAAACCACGGCTTTTTTTTTTTTTTTTTTAATAGGTTATTCAAGTCAAACACAAAGAGAACATAAATCAAGCAAAATATTATTCATTGTTTTTAATTTAATAAAAGAAAAATGAAAAAAAAAAAATAATAATAAAAATCGTTTTTCTTCTTTTCATTTTTATTTAAACTGTCAATTTAAGCATTGATATTTTTCGCATACATAAAAAAATCTCGTTTATATATTTCTTCCTACTTCAATTAAACCAAGTTTTCGAGATAAGAAGTTACAAGAGTTATAAGCGCTCATAAGAAACCTTAACTGATTCAAAAGCAAAAGAGAAGAAAAGAAAAAATTCCATCATTTTACAAGTGAGACTTGTATGAATATGTGTGTGTGCGTGCGTAAGAGACGAATGGTATGCGCAATGCATCTTTGCATTTACCAAGCAACGATCTCGATATAGTTTTATCATTTCATTGGTAACATCCGAATATAAATGTCTGCGATCTTATTGTATTATTCTATATATATATATAAGTATATCCGACTATAAGATTCCCAGTTGAAAGTGATAATATTTTCATCCGTTTTATTCGAATCGCGCAACTTTTTTATTTATATTTATTGTGTCGCTAAAATAAAGATTGAAAACGAGTGCTGCTCGTGTTTACATAGCCAGCTGATAAAATATTTCATAAATTCCACGATTTCCACACGAAGTAAGTAAACGACAATAAACAATAACGATAATAAATAATTCTCCAAACATCCCTGTATTATCGCCAATAATGTACGACTTAAGGCACATATTGTTCTGAAATGTGCGAAAAATGCAAAATTGTTCTTAAAGTCATGTAATATGTCGGTAAAAAAAGAGGAATTTTTCTTTTTTCAAGTTTTCTCTTGTCTATCCAATAAGAAGAAAGAAAGCGTAAGACTTTGCCGGTCTTTATATTTAATAGTGATTGCTTTCGGTTTTTAAGGTTTGTCCTGAGGTTGTCCTCATTAGGGTCCATTATTAAGGTTTTTATATATTCTGTTTTAGTATAAAATTCTGAATCGGTTTAACTCTATCCGTCCGCAAGACAAATTTGAATACAGTCTCGATCAGGGTACAAAAAATCTAACAAGAATCAAAAATCTGTAGTTAGCAGCTAGCAATCGATATTACATAATAATTATATCAAAATTTAATATAAATTTTATATCAGAGGAACCAGTCGATCGGTTAACTAACCTGATAGCCCAATAATGAACCCAATACTAATTGCGTGAGTACAAGCATATAGTACATAATGATGTGTGTCGATACGATGTTTAACTAAAAATAAATAAATTTTATTTGCAATATTTTTGTCATATTTGCGTGCTTTAAGGGTCAAGCGAAGAGTATCCAAAATTCGTCGCATTTAACTTTTCTAGTTATTATTTTTCATCGAACTTCTTGTGACTTGCGCAATTGCTGCTGCATGAATTACTAAAATAATAACCATTGTACAGTCAAATCGGTCGTCAATCATTGACAAGCAAGCACAAAATTGCGCGCAGCTGTAATTGTTACATTCAGTAGTTGTTGTTTATTATATTTAGTTGTAGCGGTAGTAGTAGTAATAGTAGTAGTAATAGTAGTAGTAATAGTAGTAGTAGTAGTAGTAGTAGTAGTAGTAGTAGTAGTAGTAGTTAATAAAATCCTACGCATCATTAAACTACCACTAAAAACGCTATATAAGAGTGATTTGATAGCGCTACAATATTTTTTTGATATGCTTAAATGAATAGATGAGAAAAAATTTTATTTTCCGATGTTTACTAGATATGTCGTATAACAACAATAAGAACAACAACGACGACTCATTGATTACATTCTAATCGAACATAAT
>KK351328.1:83345-93367 GCA_000671755.1 Glossina brevipalpis | reverse complement strand
AGAAATACATGAAAATTTTTATCGTATATTCTTTGTAACTCATGAGTTAAAAGTAAAGCAATCTCCTTTGATCGATTTGGATTATTTCCAATTTTAATTTGTTCGCACGAACTTCCAGCGTTTGACAAAGTTGAAGCCGATGTCTTCATTCTTGCAATCGCGAGAGCAAAAATCAGACAAATAAACATATCTAGGTCGCTTTCGAATTTGATATTAAATAAGAATATGTATAGGAGGCTGCAGAAATCCTATATATATATACTTTATAATGACTCTGTAGTCTCCTTCTGCTCGTTGCAAATATTTTGACAAAATAAATAAACTGCTTTTGTTCGTGTCGGTAGGCATAAAAATAAAAGCGTAATAAATAATGTATTGTTATGTTAAATACATCGCGCAATAAAGCTATTGTTTCATGAACTGTTTTTATAAGGTGGCGGCATCTTGCCGAAAAAAAGTTCGTTTCACATCCATAAAATCAATATCAGGTCAGGGAAGCTTTTGTTGACATCGTTCGGTAACGAAATCCATTCACTGTAACGGTAGCAGCAGCAGAATTTTGCAGCTCAATTATACCGTCAGCGTAAAGACGCACTAAACTACAACTCGTTGTAAATTGAGATCATATTGCACTATGTATTTCGAGTTTTCTGCGCCAGTTTGATTTGCCTGCGTACAGAGACAGAGGAGAATGAGACTTATCACTCACAAAATAATCTTGTTAAAAATCATTGATTTTGTTATTGGATTGTAAGCACCAATCAGCGGATTTATCTGAAGATCTTAAAACTGTTATTATCACCAATTATTCCAATCATAGATGTTTGTTGACAATCGACGAAGGAAAAATAACATCACTTTTGTGAAGGACTCGACATATTTTTCCATAAATATTTATGGTTATAAAAGCAAATTACTTTGAATTTCTTGAAATAGTAGACAAATTTCCAAAAAAAATTCGTTAATTTTTCTTTTGCAGCTTAATTGCTTCTGTTTAAAAACCTCTCTCCTCTCTGTCCTCTCCCTCCTCTCTCTCCTCTCTCTCTCGTTCTCTCCTTCTCTCTCTCTCCCTCTAGCTCCCTCTTCCATTCTCCCTCTCGCTCTCTCTCTCTTTCTCCTCTCCATCCTTCTCTACCCCTGTCCCTCTCTCCCTCCCTCTGCTCGACGCCATCTAGCGTAGGGAACTCTTAAGAAATTAACACAAAAAAAAAAGATTAACTTTTAGAGAAATACTTTGGGTCTCTAAGCCCTGTATCTTAAGAAGAAAGCTAAAGCATGTACATGAACGTCTAACTAATAAAAAAGGACAAAAAATACAAAAACGAAAAGGTATTTTTCGTCTAAATCTGTTTAATTTAGTAGAACTGGATCGAAAGCACAGAAATGCATCGCAACTGCGTCAGATTTTTCTATTCTTTTGTCTGGAGCCGTTTTACGATTGCTCGATACAACTTTTAATCCTTTTAATAAAGATTGATCAGTAACGAGAACCATTAATCCAGATCTGCCTGAATCCCCTTTACCTCGGTAAGATTGAATGTCGAAGGCCAAATACTTTCTGCTTCCGTTCTTTAGTTTATTTTCTTCGCATATGCCACAATCCTTGCCTACGCTGTATTCTATACCTAAACTGCATTCTGCAATCGATGCGTCCTATATAACAAAAAATAACAAAAAGATAATATTCGATAACCACAAAAAAGATCTGTGGTTGGAGTGTGTACCAATAAACTCTATGAACTTAATATACGTAACTTTCGTACTATTATTCACAGAAGCAAACATTTATTTTTGTGTTTTGTTTATAACATTCTTTGACGAACCTAGAGAGACGCGCTCGACCCCTTTTACTTGTTGTCATGTTTACGAATTAATATTTAAAGTTCGTTCACTACATTCACTTGCACGGGTATAAAGATAACATTTCTTTCAAAATAATTATGAAACGTTTGTGCAAAAATGCAATTGCAAGCAAACAATTCTTCTTCTTCTTTTGTTGTTGTTTATTTCTTAAAAAACTTTCACAATCACACCTTTTGTTCATAATTATTGCACCCACAATGTAAGGTTTATAATGCATACAAAGCTTGCTTTAGATACCTGACAAAGTTGACAATTGTCTTGAATAAGGTGTCTTTTTCTGGAATTAATGCTTACTTCTTATTGGACTACACTATGAGTGACGACATAACACGATTGATTGAAGATAGTATGTTCTCACAAGCTGCTGCACATAAATAATAAAATAATGGAAAATTAGTATTGCCCCGTTAAGTAAATCTTCGCGAAGAACCTGCTCGGTTACGTCTTGAAGTAACTGCTTTTCTCCCTCCTTCCTTCCATCCCTACCTCCCTCCCTATCTCCCTCCCTATCTCCCTCCCTACCTCCCTCCCTCCCTACTTACCTCCCTACCTACCTATCTCCCTCCCTACCTACCTCCCTACTTACCTTCTTCCATCCCTACCTACCACCTTTCTCCCTACCTACCTACCTACCTCCCTACCTACCTACCTACCTCCCTCCCTACCTTCCTCCATACCTCCCTCCCTACCTTTCTCCATACCTCCCATCCTACCTTTCTCCATACCTCCCATCCTACCTTCCTCCATGCCTGCCTCCTCACCTCCCTCCATGCCTCTCTCCCTACCCACGACCTCCCTCCCTATCCACCTACTTCCCTCCCTATCCAGCTACCTCCTCTCCGTACCCACCTCCCTCCCTCCTTCCTTACGTCCCTCCCTCCCTCTACGTCCCTCCCGCCCTACGTCTCTCCCGCCCTCCATCCTTTACATTTTTTGTTGGTGCTGAAGCGGAGGGAGGTGGATATCATTAATTTTTCAATTGTAAAATCATTTAACCTTAGGGCTCCATTCGTATAATCATCGATACCACCTCCTACGCTTCCTATTTAACTTAATATAAATGCCAAACTTCGCCAACATCATGTACATTTATATCTATTCCCTAATCCTTTGACACAACAGTTATTATTTTTAAACTACATCTCAAATACGATGAATGAATTATTCATTTTACAAAAGCCTAGAAGAAGAGCTATACACCGCAAATTTTTTATTTATTTTATTTTTATTTTATAATAACGATAACATTGAAAACTACTCTTAAATCTAACATTTATATCTTATTTGTATGCACATACGTCGTTGCATTGTATAGACAAAATGTTCATAATATTTATAAAGCATTCGTATCACTACGATTGCATCGTATAAACAAACCGTGATGTGTCTTTCTTGGTTTTTGGCTTTGGATTATGATTCGAACGAAAGCAAAGCAAAGCAAAGCAAAGCAAAGCATAAAAAACCAATCATCATATTTTTATTTAATAAATTATAATAGACATGTAGCCAGTCATCACTGTATACCACAGTATACCACCGTATACTGGGTGTACTGATAGAATTGCTACTCACTCTTTGGTCTTCGGAAAAAATAAAAAAAAAATAAAAAAAAATGTAAAAATCATGTCCATATATTTATGTATTTCTGCAGTAGAAATGCGGTTAATATAAACCAGATGCACTAACAAGAGATTAAAGTATCTTATGCACCTACCTATCACTGTATTAATGTTTTTTAAGTATATTTCGTTGTTAATAACAAACATCTTTTCGCAAAACTTTTTTTTAAATACATTTTAAGAACTAAGAAGTCTATGCATGGAAAGGGGAAAACAAAAGAAAATTTCTCATATTTTGTTGTTAATTCTTTATGCGTGAATAAGGCTGCTACTGCTACCCAAAATTGTTGTTATCCGTCTTTCTTATTAATAGTATCAATGGCATTCCAGACATTTTCTTCTTCTAAGTTTATGACACAAAAACATTTTGTCTTTTCTTTTGAATTTGTTTCACTCTTACGCTATTATGATATGATATTAGAATTAAGAATTTATTCAAAGGTGAACAAATAACAACTCATTCGTCTTTGAATATGTATTTGATTTAAATACTTTACTTACAGCTGGTATGATAAAACTAGTACAACTACCTCTAAGTCCGTGAATTATAACTAAGTCTTCTCAAATGTCTTTGATCGTCAAGAGAGTAGCCTCATCGTTTGGAAGAAATTTTTCTTACATTTATTTCTTATTTCCTAAGTTAATTGTTTATACCACATGTGTGTCAAGACACTTAACCTTTTGAAATCTTGTGAAAGTCTAGTGGGAGCTATATTCGAATTTAAAAAAATTTAGTTTACTTTTTGAATAGTTGAAATATTTTAAACTGCTTTAATTTATTATTTGCGTATTCTCACTGACAATGCCGATACTATAGCGCATAAATTACAATAAAAGGTGCACTATTTAAATTTTGTGTCATTTTATTTTTCATAAAAGTGGCAACTCTGGAATTTGATAACTGTTAACCATGAATGTTCCGATTATTAAAAATGAAGCGTTGTCATAAAAGAAGAACGCGTTATAATTGGGAAAACCTCTTATAAAAAAGGATAAGAACGCTCGCAAATTTCATGGAATTTTAGGGTCTAGAAAGTACAGTTACCACAGTTCATATAGTGGTCAAGAAAATTGAAAAGAAACTAAGTTAATTATAGATGGCAAGTCTCCTTTGTGTCGACCTATCTTGATCGATCTCTTGAAAATATTACTGCTGCACAGGAAAGTGTCACTAATACGAACGCAAAAAGATGGATTCGGTATCTGTTCTCAACAACGAAGCACTACGCAACGAATTATGACTAAAGATATGCATCTTCATCTTTACAAGATTTAGTTTATTCAGGAGTTCTCAAACCAACAGGCTATGCAAAGCGTTGGCAATGAGACATTCATTACAATACTCCATGTTTCAAATTAAATAATGGGATGTTCAAGGACTTAATATTGTGTAACAAAAATCTCATACTTGATAAAAAAGGAATAAAGAACTTAATAGTTTTTCGAAATTTTTCCAAAAAAGTTAGAAAAATCATCCTTCTTTCCTTCTTCTTCGTTCTATGGCCATTTAAAGAAAAAAAAATATTAAAGAACATCTAAAAAGTAAGAATTATATTCGGATGTGTCGAATCTTTTATGCTCATTCCCTTTTTTTTAAACGAAAAAATGGGCGTGGTAGTAAAAGAACTTTCAATATCTCTGCCAAATTTCAAGCCAACATTCCTCATTTTTGCGTCCAGAAGACAGACATTACACACCTAGACGGACTGACGGACATGCTTAAATTGGTTCTAAATTTGATGTTGTTGTCAAGAATGTATATACTTTGTGTGGTCTCCGAAGTTTCCTTTTGGTAGTTACAAGCTAAATGACAAAATCAAATATTTTCTCTTCATCTTCGATGGCGGATGTAAAAAATAAAGAATGATCTTCGATGCTTTGGCATCATAAAATAAAAGTGCATTATGCAGCTGAAGATTAACCAACATTTTCTGTTAACCAATAAAAGTGGAAATCTGACACGAAAGAAGGTTAAAAGCAGCATTCATCTTAGCAAAGCGGCGGCATTCGTGGCCTGCTTTTAAAGCCTAAGCATTGACTTAAATCACGAAATCTTGGGTAAGCAATAATTAAGATTAATATTTAAACTAAGGCAACAGCATTCATAGACAGCAAATGTTTTCGTTAAAATACGTAAGAGCTTATATAGATTTTCATTGTGGGTGGCTGCTGCTATTGGTCTAGGTTAAGTTCAATCTTATACAACAAAATGTTAAAACCTCTTTCTTCTCTAAATTAATTCATAATATTTTCAAAGCTTTTTTTTTTTTTTTTTTTTTTTTTTTAAATGCAAAACTGTACTTATTATAAATATTATAATTGTGTAAAAAAGCGAAAGTATTTTGTTAAATATACACATATACACAACGACATTTCAATATCATTTGTATTGAAATTTAATTTTAAAATTCATTCAACCGCAAAAACCAAACAAATATTTACACAATTCTGTTGATGCCTAAAAAAGAAGATAAAAAAAAAAAAAATTTTTTTTTTCTATTTTTTTTTTTTTTTCAGACATATTTTCTTAGTTAATAATAATAAAATTCCATTAAAATTATTGAACCGTGAGATGAAAGACGACTCCTCTTGAGTCTTTCTCTAAATTTACCGCATAAAACTAATGATTTCCAAGAGAAGTAAAGAAAAAAGAAAAAGAAAAAAAAAAAAAAAATAAAGAAATCAAATTATTGTTGTGTTTACAAGTTTTCTGCTTTTATTTGACTGTTTTGTTATTACTTTCTTTTCATTTCCGCCATTGTAAATATCAAGGTTTTTCCAATGAAAACTTAAAAAAATAAAACCGATTTTTTTTTTCTGTCTACATCTGTTAAATTGCCACTAATGCTTTTATTACCTTTTAGACACGTTTTGAATGTACTTACGAAAGGTAATTTTTTCTTACTTCCATTTCTTTCAATTACGTTGTAAAGGTCTCCGTGAGTTGAATTGAATGCAATGCTATGCTAAGCTGTGCGTTTGAGTTTGATTTTAAAGTGCTGTTAACGGCGGTTAATTACATTTTTTTATTGACTTGATTTTCTCAACTCTTTGAAATACACTTGTGTCTGATTATTTATTTCTTTTTTTTTTTTTTTCATTTTTTGATTTTTAATAGTTTTCTCCCACAAAATATGAGAAATTTAAATAGCATTTAAAACGAAAACTTTCATGATTTTAAAAAACGTCACTGAGAGTTTATGGTATAATAGAAAAGAAACGTTTTTTATACGAAAATAACAAGATTGAAATGTAATAATGGAATGGAATGGAATATTGGGATAGAATGGAAATAGAAATGAAACAATGGAATAGAATCAAGTGGGAGAGAATCCATGTGACGGTTTTAGACGGTACCATCTTTCAGATGAAATGTTTCAAAAATTCATGATAATTCCGATCATTAAATTTACAAGTTACAGTTCTTTTAGCGACATTACTTTTGACATTTTGCAAAACCACTGGAAAACTTTGAAGTTCCTTTGGGAAAGATGTTAAGGCAAGACTTGTCCGTTGAAAACAACAATTTGTTTTGGTTTGTTGTGATGTTTCGCATCAGAAAGCTGTTCCAGAAAACATACGAAAGGTGTACAAAATCTTTTCGAAAGATCGCAAAGTGAAGTTGTACTGACACTTGACCTTAATGATATCAAAAGGAGGCAGTGCATTTATTATTTTACATAAATGTTTATCTATAAGAAAGCTCTATCCGAAATGGCTGCCGTATTTTGCTCATTTTTTTTTTTTTTTGAAGGGAAAAAAGAAAGCAACGCGTTGATGATTCGAAACGCTGCTTGGATGCTATTTAGACGGAATAAAAGAAGAGTTTTACTCTTCCGATATTGCGACAGTGGATGAGATATGGACAGCAATCGGCGAAAGTTCCTCTGTGATAATTGCAAAAAAGAAACTTTCTTTGCAAAAATCACTTAAGGAGTCACTTAAATGTAGGAGCGGTAGTACCGTTTAACTCCTTAACAAGTGATATGAACATGAAATTTTAATAGACGTAGCTAGAAGACGGAAATGCATTCTCTAAAAATGAAAATAATGTGACAACGTCACATATTCATATCTAGGGCGCTGCTCAACATTTTTTTTTTTGTGTTTCCGAAATGCAAACCGCTTCTCTAACTATAGATAAGGATAAAAGCTAAAGTTTATATTTACTTTGAGGTAAAAATCATATTTCAACACTTGAAACCAAATACATAACGATTTAAGGCTGTTATGATGCTACGTACTTTCTTCTGGTTACTGGTTACAATAATAATTAAATAAACAAATTTTGAGTGTTCCAAAAGGATCGAAGGCGGCAAGAAGGTAAACATGGATGCGGCTAAGAGGGGTTAAGAATATATTTCATTTATGGGATCTCTAATGCGCATTTCTCGGTTTTGCAAGTGCGAAGATAAATAGCTCTATTGCATGGATCTAACTGGAAAGCCGGACGTTAGATTTTTAAAATAAGTAACGTACCACGGGGTTCAGGAAGCCCAGGAGATTCCCGCTGCGTAGAACTGCTAGTTAAAGTGTTTATTGCTGCGGAGACTGTGTAGGGGGATCTCGTTTCTGAATGCTGGGAACGGCCCTTCGGGTAGTTTCGTGGTGGTTATATTTGCTTCCGAAGAACTCGGGAACATTAAATATTTGAGATGTTTGATAGGCTCTCCAACCTTTCAGAGGGAATGCCATGCCATGCATATATCTTTATTCTGGAACTGTAGGATTGTAAAGACATTCCGATCCTGGGGTCTTACACCCTCGGGGTGTGAGTGGCGCTTTCCCACTCCGTGTGCCAGCGAGCACCGTTAAGGTTAAGACTTCATGGCAGGGATCCACTTAAAATCCCTTGGCACATTCTTCTTCTTCTCCTTCTTCTTCTCCTTCTTCTTCTCCTCCTTCTTCTCCTCCTTCTTCTCCTTCTTCTCCTCCTCCTTCTTTTCCTTTTTCTCCTTCTTCTCCTCCTTCTTCTCCTCCTTCTTCTCCTCCTCCTTCTTCTTTTCCTTTTTCTCCTTCTTCTTTTTCTTCTTCTTCTTTTTCTTCTTCTTCTTTTTCTTCTTCTTCTTCTTTTTCTTTTTCTTTTTCTTTTTCTTCTTCTTCTTTTTCTTTTTCTTTTTCTTTTTCTTCTTCTTCTTTTTCTTCTTCTTTTTCTTCTTCTTCTTTTTCTTCTTCTTCTTCTTCTTCTTCTTCTGTAGGGTTTATTAAAAAAAATAAATTGCATTTTTAATTTGACTTCACTGTAGATGTCCGAAAGTTCTGCTCAGTTTGTTGAATATTTTCAATGATAATGATAATGATAATGACATCACAACAAATGTCAATAAAATTGATTGCAGAAGTGATGGCTAAGATGTTGTCATTGATAAAGCCGGAAAATTAAGCAGACATATTAAAATACATATAAAAATAAAAAAAAAATTGAAATTATTATAAAATAACAACAAATGATTACCACCACAACAATAATAAAGTGAACAACAACGTTCGATATGAAGACATGCCAACCACTGATGACATTGGCTAATAAAGTGACAAGTCTGCTGCTTCATGGAAGGAGTTATATGAGACAACAGCTTTATACGTATGTGACGAACTATGACTGAATAGAGTTGATCGGTTGGATGGTTGTTAAGTCAGATGAGCGTTCGCTACCCACCAGCTCTGAAATAGTAGCTTTATAGATAATACTTATGGTTGGTAATGATAATGCTAGTGGGTAACAGAGACTGCTTTTCTTTTTTTTTTTTTCTAATTTTTTTTTCTAATTTTTTTTTTTTTACTGTTTCACCAAGAGTGGGCAATAAAACTAATTAGTTATTGCAACAACTGTGCAGATAATTACTATACTTGCGGTATAACCGCATTGACTACTCGGAAATATATGCATCTATGTATTATTTGTTGTTGTTGCATTTGATTGAACATCCCAATGCTAGAGTCAGCATAAGCATATGAAGTAAAAAAAAAAAAAAAAAAAAAAAAAAAAAAAAAAAAAAAAAAAAAAAAAAAAAAAAACATTCAAACTGTTCAGTTATTTACAAGAGATAATTGTAATTTGAAATTAGCACCATGTGACTATGTTGTGTCTCTTCTGCGTGTGTTTATGTGGCTACTATTGCTACCACCGTCTAAGTTTGCTTGCTGCCTGTTATTGCCATCATCATCAGCATCATCAGCATCATCATCATCATCATCACCATCACAGTCATCATCAACACCACCGTCATCGTCATCGCTGTCCTCGTCATCGTCACTGTAGCTAAAACACTTACTCTTTACATTGATAATATAACGTTTGTGTGGCCGGCTTTCATACCAACCTCTTGGCGTGTTGTTATTTGTTGTCTTAGTTGTTTGCTACTTGCTAGCTAGTAGTTGTTGTTTTCTTTTATTAGTAAAAAGCTGGCTTGCGTTGGATGAAAAAACAAAAAAAAAAAAAAAATTAATAATAAGGAAAGAAAAAACAAAATTGAGGTAATGTAGTCGGGCCAAGGCTTCTTTTTTTTTTTTTTTTTTTTTTTTTTTTTTTTTTTTTTT
>KK351327.1:147869-176675 GCA_000671755.1 Glossina brevipalpis | reverse complement strand
CTCGAGAGGAAGCCAGTCGGTGTCTTGAGATGGTTCCTGGCGGGGTCTTGGGAGGTTTGCGGGAAAAGGGGGCGCGGTCGTGGGGGTTGAGAAATGAAACATTCTTCAATATATTTGAAACTATGATATCCGCACGACCAACTGTCTGTTTGCAGTGTGGCATTTTTTACCGTTATTAAACTCCAGTCATCTTCTTTATCCAACAGATGCCAGTTGTTACTTTCAACAAATTCGTTGTATGTATTAATCAATTTAGCTTCAAAATGTCTAAAGAAGTTATAGCTTTTGTCTATTTGTGATAATAGCCATACATCAACGATTCCCGTTTGCATTAACAGTTGTTACCATTGAATTTTACAGAGGACTTTCGAAGTTAAGTGAAACGTTGTTAGTTATGCAACTGTAACCAACGTAAGCAGCGAAATAGTCGACTTCTTCAATGTTTTCCAAAAGATAACCTAAAATATACCTAATTATCTCGTCACTCAACCATTTATTTTCTGATTTGGAAGATGTGGAAGTAAGAGATAAATAATCTTTATATGTTTTATAATAGCGACCTTGTTTTCCTACAAGCTAATTTCTCTCTTGAAATTGATGTTATTGAACACCCATGCTCTATAGACCGAAGACTATCTTCTAATACAGGGGAAAGAACAATTGGCACTTGTCTTGAATTTTCAACCTGAATATCTGATTTCAAAGCGCTATTGTTCGAATTTGGAAAAAATTCAAAACATTAAAAAGTAGTGTGAAGACTTTGTACAATTTCCAATGATCGAGGAGAAGCTAAGAGAGAGCTATAATTTTGTTCCTTCAAATTGACGAATTTAGTGGTACGTAAAGAAAGTAATTCCTTTTTACCTCAAGATTGCGTTCCTATCTGGTACGTGGGCCATAGGTCTTCCGGCCCCAGATTTCGTAGGACCCCGGTCCTATCTGGTACTGGGTCCAAAGGGGCCGCTGAAATAAATTTCCACTCAATTTCCAATCAATTTGTTCGAGCGGAAATTTGTTTGAGCGGAAATTTGTATGAGCGGAAGTTTGTTTAAGCGGAATGGCCCTATGGCCTCGAGACCCTCAAGACCCTCGAGACCCCCAAGACCCTCAAGGATCTCAAGGCCCTTAAGACCCTCAAGACCCTCAAGGCACCTCTTAAGTGACAATTGCGTTGAACAATTGAAATTATATGCGTCCAAATTAGAGTATAGCGCGTGGCAAGCATTTATTTAAACTCCGGAAATGTGAAGAGAAATTGATCGGACTGTCCATTGATGGTGATCCTCTTTGAAGACCACGGCCTGCCTTTTAACGTAGGAGAAGAAATTTGCGCTACTCATGCTTATGCATTTTTAGGTTCGTCATGTTCGTACAAACGCAATTTTATACATAAGTTTTTTACTTAGCGTTATAAATAAGTTGTAAGTAATTCTTGCATGAGTTTGTTCCTGAATTATATATATTGTAATCGTTAAATAATATTCAGAATGAACAGTTATAATGAAACAATAAATTTTCTCAACTTTCGGTAAACACAGTTTTTTCGTTTTTTAAAATGCAAAAACAAATACGTAAAAAAGCTTGTATGCTTTAAAAAGAGTAATACTTACAAAGCGTACAACGTGTGAAAAATGAAATAAAAAGTTTTTAATAACTTCAACATGCACTCAGTTCCCTTCCATCAATCTGTCGTTTTCGCCAAAAAATGCAGTGTCGTCCCAAACATTCAACCAAACTAACTTTTCATGTCGAAAAGTATTAAAATTTAAATTAATTTCAATTTTTCAATAAAATTTAAATTTGTGTTTTAATCGAAAATTATGGTTTCCTAAAAATTTTAAATGTTATATACACACATTTTTGAGCGAATATTGCGCTTTCATTAAACATTATTTCAATGTAAATTTAGTTCGTTAATCAAGAATAAATTTTCATCTTCAAGCTCCTTTGGATAATTGTTCTCGTCACCATCGGTATTTTCTGAATTATCAAACACAGATTTCTCCTCCTCTGACATTGCAATAAATGATACACAATCTTCGATATAGAACTTATTAATCTTAGACGATTTTAATGGACTTGTAATGGTTAAAGCAACTGCCAAATCGAATTGTCCTTATTTTCGAATGGATATTGATGCCGTTTGAACTATTCGATTTGTTTGATTGCGTTCCGACATTGAAAGGTTTGCTGCTTGTCTCCTTTTACTACGTTCAGATTTCTGAACTCTCATTTAGTTAAAAAGGGATTTCTGAAGTTCTTTTGCGTTTTTATTATTCTTTAAGAACTGACCCCAATTAGAAAATCTCACATGAAAATCATCTAACCTTTTATTGCATCTTTTCCACTTCTCAGACGTATATATATATATATATATATATTAAGCAAGCAAGCCTTTTCTGATAAATATATTGTATTATTTATCGGAAATTTCATTGTCTCTCTACTGTTTCTAATGAAATATTGCAACAGTGAATCCTTATTTAGTGCTCTAAAGTTTAAGTAAACTTAAAGAGGAAAACAAATTTTGAATTTTAAATGGCTTCTGGAAAAAGGGATTTTTATTCTAGAAAAGAGCTTTATTATATTATAGAAGCTAATAGATATATTTATTATTATATTATTATAAAATTGACGTATACTTATCATCATCTTTATTTTTTATGATGACACTTTTTTGACACGTTTTCTTTCTCCATAAAATGATGGACGCAATTCTGATTACAAATGCATCAAACAATTTCAAGTTCGATGATTTGTCGTATAACAATATATTATTGTATATTGCGAGAACAAATTCATTTCTTTGTTGCTTTGAAATAAAGAGAAAAATAATGAAAATTATCTTCAACAAATTCCGATATATTTTCGTTCATACTGATTTACTATGACAAATTGGTCGTGAAATATATTTTTTAATTCAAAGAATGTTATGATATGAGGATTTGATGAATTTCATATGCTTTTATATCTTAAAAAAAATGTAGGTGTATAATCATTAGTGAATAAATCTATTCATGTTCTTTATGAAAGAATAAAAATTTTTTTTATTTAATATGAGAAAACCCATTCATCATTTTGTAAGCACAAATATGCTTTATGTTTGCTTTAAATTTGCTTTTGTTTAGGCAATCAAAGAACACATAATGGGTCGTAATTCATCTTTGATGAGAATTAATAAAATAAATCAAAGAACCAATGAAAAGCGTAAATATAGCCAAAGCCTTTGTAAATGAGATTAGTTATGTACACGTAAACGTACATACGCGCAACAAAATATAAACAGAGGAAGAGGATTTTTTTTTTCGTCGCAAATTTTAAAAACTAATGATTGACATCAATTCAACTATACTGGAGAGCATGTAAATGAGTTAGACCAGTTAGCAAAGAAAACTTCATACAAAAAAAATTTATTCACACGAAGTCGTAAGCTGGTCTTTGTTTTTATACCACTACCAACCACCACAGAAGGTGAAGGGTATATTCATTTTGTTATATTGTTTGTAAAGTTTAGAAAGAAACTTCTGAGACCCCACAAAGTATATAAATTCTCAATCAGCATGAAATTTAGAAGCGATTTAAGTATGTCCGTCTATCCGTCTGTGTAATGTTACGATTGTTCGAATGTTCGATTTTACAGAAACATTAGAAGTTCTGTCACATACGTTGCTATTGAAAATGTGCCAAATCGATTGCAGGCCACGTCTATAGTGTAAGCTGCAAGCATGTCTGTTTTTTGGCTATTTTGCCCTAGCCGTTTTCTATAGTCTTCCCCAATAAGAAGTCCATTTGATGCTATGAATGCCGTAACACTCTTGTGAGACTCTGCTTTATAACTGCTTCTGAGGCACAATAACCTAAACAATCAATTTACTTATGGAAAAACTTATGTCTTTTTAAAAGTTTCTAGTTATTTTAATTTTCTACCTTGAAAGCATTTTGTTACCATCCATCTCCAGCATTACTATGCAATAGGCGAAAATCTTCAGAAAATCACTTTCTTCACACGAAATTGTGTAGTTCTAATTTGGTTTCGATATTTTTCATCTCTAAAATAACTCTTAATAGTTTGGTTTTTAAAGTAGTGAGATATACTCTAATTTCACACTCATTTCATTCATTTCATTATCCCAATAATTTGATCTATTTAGTGGATTGCCGTTCTTCTTCGTCCTCTTTTTAATACTTATATTCGAAGTATCTTACAAGTTTGTGTTGATTTCTTTTCTTTAGTGTGTTTCTCTTCTCTCCACAGTAATAGCAAACGATGCTGTTTTTGTAATTTCAGATTTCTTCTTTGAACGAAAAGTTTTCTGTTCTTTAAAATAACGTTTCATGGTATGCACTTTAATTTCTTCTTCTTTTATCACCTCAACAAACAATGACGATATTTATTGCAAATGCTTTTTGTAACGTTGTATCAAATTTTATTATTTGTACAATGAAGAAAGAAAGTGATTGTTGTTGCATTTTGTTGCTACCTACACAGCAAGCAATCTGTTACCATAGGACTCCGTCCAAGAAATCATTTAATTCGTACAACTGTGCTTGCTGTCGCAATTCTACGAAATATCCACTGATAGTTTCACTCATATTTCTCTATGTTTTGAAAAATTTAAACCATCCGGAAATTGCATTCTTTCTTGACTAGAAGTAGTCAATTCAATTCAATTTGTTTATATAGATGTAAAATATAAGATTTTGTTCTTGAAATCATACCAGAGACGCAATAAGTTCGTACATCTGGTCTCCTCTAACAAAGCATATAAACCGCACTTTATTTAAATTTTCTTACGTTGTTTATTGGCCATAAGATAATCATACCCTTAGCAATATAAGTCGAAATCTTCTGCAAGTAAGCAAGTGGCCATCTTATACAATAAAACATTCGTTTTGACATGTTGTCCATCAGCTGAACATTATACTATTATTTGCTTAAGACTTGAAAAGTGAATCAACTTAATGGCTCGTATAAAATAACTAATATTTGATGAGTGCGTAAACTTAATGGATAGAGCGTAATAACTGTTCGTTACAAAAATGAAACAAAATTGCGTAGCGACTATAAAAATTTAAATTGTTTAAGCGAATTCATAAAATAGAAAAGATCTTGGTTAACGTTTGATTGATTGTCAATAAATCATTTCTTAGTCGTAAAATTAAATTGCAATGAATGCTGAAAGCAAGTTAAAAAGTTATACTCGGCCAAAGCCGCCGATTAAATAACTTACCTCACTTCTCTCAAGTAAGTTTAAAGTTAAAAATTAAGAAATTTTATGGTCTTCATAAATATGCAAATCAATTCACATCATATTTGCGCCTTTTTTGGTATTTTTTTATCAACTCTACCGCAATCGAGTTTGAACACCCATGTATACTGACTTGCTAGTGTTACTTTCTAACTAATCTAAAAAAAAAAAAATTAAAAAATCTATAAATCACTTTTTGAAAAGATCTTACATGTGCACATAAAGCGCAGATGTTCAAACTTTGATACTTCACCCTTTTGTCAAACTTATTACTCTTCGTAATTTTATACACTGATGTGTTTTGGCCCAACAATGAATTCTATTGAAAATGGATTAGATCGGAACAGTTTTTCTGATCACTCTCTACTACTTATATATACGCAATTGATAAGATTAAGGTGCCATCTGGCGTTTCCACTGGAAGGTTTAACATTTTTGGTCGTAACCTTTTTCAGAACATTTTATTATCTTAGCGCGATTTCTGCAATTTGAAGTGACTTGAAAATTATGTCTCATGGCACAAAATGGAATTAATTCATTAAAATTTTCGTGTGATCATTTATTGCGACTTTTGATGTAAATTATTAAAAAAAGAGTGCATAGATTAATTTCCTTGCACTTTTGACGGTGATGTCCCTCCTTTTGCTGAATTACCGACTTGAATCGTGACCGCCGTTCCCTCATCGACAAAAGTCATTAAGGTCGTCCAAGTCCAAAATTAGTTGTCGCGTCAGAAAACATACAAAAACTGTTAATATAAAATGGACCTTTGACATATTATAAGGTTGGGACGACTTTGGGCATTAGTTCCACCAGCAAATATAAAATATTGCATGATCATTTAGCCATGAAAAAGTCTTATTCTCTTTGGATCCCACATAATTTGACAAAATCTCAAAACGATCCTCGTGTAGATTGGTTCGAACAAAGACAATGTAGATGCTGCAAAGACGTGTATAAGATTCCAATATGTAACGAATCATGGATCTGTAAGTATAAGCTGGAAAATAAACAGCAATCGAATGTATAGGTATTTCGAGATGAACCAAAGCCAATAAAACTTATTTGTGCTCGAAGCACATCAAAATAAACGCTCGTCTGTTTTTTCGGAAAAATTAAATACGTAGCAACAGTACCTTTAGAGGAATGCAAATATATTCGAAGATCATTCTTTGGTAGTATTTTAAGCGGAATGGAAAAAATTATCTGACAAATGGTTCGAACATTTTGAAAACCGAAAAAACAATTATCAATAACAAATTACTGTTTTTGCGGTCATTAAATTTAACATGTAAATAAACCTTCTTCCATATAATCGGTTCTTGAAAAATAAGCCTTTATGTGGCAAAATAAACCGGATTATAATATTATTATAGTAAGTTAGAATACTTATTTCTGCACCCATCCACATATAAGGATTCTTATGAAAAGTGCATGATAATTAAATCTTATTTTTAATAGCTTCTCATGAAAATAGTTAAGGAATAAGATCTTTGACAAGAAAAATAATTTTTTTTTAATTTGGACCACATCAATGCACGATTTTGGTCCGCTCTCATAAAGCGGGTCTGTCGAAAAGTATGCCCTTACCTGACCAAAACGTATAATTTATTGAAAATAAATAAAGAACAATGATAGGCGAAGTCATGTAAGATTTTTAAGAGTCTGGACTGACTATAATGCTTTAGTTATTTTTCTAAAAAGCTTTATATGAAAGCGCGCGCAAAAAACTGTTTTAATTATTTACATTCATTTACATTGTCTAAATACTATGTTTCACTGAATTTTGTGTGTAATATAACATATGACCGTAAAAGTAGTCAACCTCAATCCATTTCTCCTTCATCTCAAACATAGCGTAGCAAATTATCTATACTTTTAAAAAAAAACCAATACGTCAACAGACAAATGACAGAGAAGTGACGGACAGACATGTTTGAATCCACCGAGAGATTAATTCAGATCCGATTGTTACATTATAATATACAGATCTATCTTAAATACATCTGGAAATTGTTTACATTCACACCAGTTTTGGCGTATCTTACCAAAGATAATGTAGGGTATAAAAAGAAATATACGCGCGTACATGTAAACAAAGTATATATCAAATTATGAATTACTTTTTCATCCAGACAAATGTTCGATAAAAAAATATTTGAACAACAGTTGACGCATTTGCGTATATGTGTTAGTTAGTATTGCTGGCGTTACTATGTCATTTACATTCACAAAAAAAAAAAAAAAGAAATATTTAAAATGAAATAGAAATATCATATAAATCATTGCTTGAATGATGAATGATAAAGTTGATTTCGTTATTTTGTTTGAGTGCATCGATGTGTAAATACGTCATAACGGTGTAAAATAAAAAGCATGCTGTCATGGTAAATTAAACAAAGTTAAGTTGAACAAAAATCTATCTTAACTGATTTACTTTCAGGCAGAGATTAGAATCTCTTTTTCTCTCTCATTCACTCTCTTTCTCTTTGTCTCATTGAATCTCCTCTTACTCGCCTTACTATAAAAGAATAGCTATTATCTTATTATCCCATTATGATATATGTTCTTTGTATTCTACATATTGTACATATTTTGTCATTCTGTTATCACGTTATCCTATTATTCTTTTATCCTATTATCCAATTTTCCTATACATTGTCACTAATAATCATTCTTTAATACCTTTCTTAGGAAAACTTCACCATCAGATTAAAGTATATTTCCTTAGAAAAAGAAGAAAGTAATAACTAATCATACATAAATCCTTAAACACTACAAATTTCATACGACGTACGCAAGTGTTCTTCATGACCATGAAATTTAAAGTTTATGTGGACATAATCGTATAATTGCGTTCGCTGTAGTTTCATTTATCTAACCTTCCAGTCAACACGTTTGCAATAACCAGAGAGAGTTTTGAAGCGTGATTTTAGGGAGTATACAGATTTTGTGTTAGCATTAAATTCTGAATCGATCTGGTCAAGTCAATTCGTCCATTTGCGTGCCCGGTTGTGATAAATATTTTTCCGGAAACTTCAGCGATTCTATAAAGTATATTTGTATATATTCTTGATCAATGCAAAGTTCTGAATTAATCAGGATATGTCCATCTGTCTATGGTACACATTTCCCTCGGTCTGAAATGTTCTTGTACGCAGGTTGGTATTGAACATGGACATACTTACTGTGCAATATAGACTGAGACCACTCTGCTTTCAAAAGTAAAACAATTTGTTGTTTTATTCCTAACTTATCAGCTAGAACATATACAACGACTCCCACTTATATATTCAACGGATGATTCCACTGTACGAATATGAAAAAAATCGGTTATGCTTATCTAACATTACATCGTATCGGAATTTACTTTTTTTATACCCACCACCGAAGGTGAAAGGTATATTTCATTTTGTCATTTGGTTTGTGACCACCGAAAGGAAACTGCGGAGACCCAATCAAGTATGCATATTTTTGATCAGCATCAAATTTAGAATCGATGTAAGCATGTCCGTCTGTCCCTCTCCGTCTATCTATATAATATCTGTGGTAAATATTCTCCTGGAAATATTAGAAGTTCTTGCACGCAAGTTGGTATTGAAAATGGGCCCAATCGGTCAAAGGATATGCCCATAGTACGAAATAGACTAAGAACACCACCGCTTTTGGAAGCAAAATAAAATTGAATTTTTGCTCATTAGTAGGAAACTATAACAGATAGAATTATAAAAATTTCCAAAAATATTGCGCTATCCCGTAGTCTCTGTGCAAAAATGGAAATGATTGACACCGCCCACTCGATATAACAGAATATTGAATTTCGACTTTTTTTGTGAAAATGTTGGAAACATTACGAAAGATGCTTCTGGAACCATATAAAATGTACATATTCTTGATTAGTATGAAATTCGGAATCCACCTAGCCGTATCCGTCGGTACGTCTGTCCGTCTGTCTGGCTGCTTAACTATCTAATGTCTGTGGTAAACATTTTCTTAGGCGCAAAAATGAAAATATAGGCTTCAAATTTGGCAGAAACATTGAATATTATTTCACTGCCCATGTCCACCTATTACAATTTAGTTTTTCCGCCGTTTTTCAAGACAAAGATGGTGGGTATAAATGATTCGGTACAGCCGAATATAATTTTCTTCCTTGTTTTTCCATTTATTTACAAAAATTTTCATAAAATGAAATGAAAACAAAAGCATAGATGACAATAAATGAAAAAAATATTTATGTATATAAAATAAGAAATGTATTTAAAAAATTAGAAAGTTCCAAATTAAAATTTTGTGAAATTCTATTAGAGGCTTTAAAGAAAAAGCTTTTTTGTTTACTACCTGTAGAGTACTTTATTCCTCCGCTCATTCAATGCTTCAAATGTGGTAGAATCGTCCACATTGCGAAGTTTTACAGAAGCAGAGAAGCAAGATGCTTGAACTGTGCAAAATCCCCAGTTTGTTCCCCAAATGAATATCCTTTCACTAAGTGTCTGGCCTGTGATTCATCTGCCCACAACATCCGTAGCAAAGACTGTCCTAAAAGGAAACATGAAGAACAAATAAACAAAGTTATGACCATTGAAAATAATTCTCTGTGAGTACAAGGGAAAAAAAAGTGCGCTGGTAACTTCTTCGCATGTCTGGGTAACTTTTAATATGAGGAAAACTTTCCAGTCCTTGAAAACTCTTCTACTTCTAATAATTCTGGAAATGTGCATGAAGAGGTTAACAAGATTTTTACTACCAGAAATTTCAGTCAAGTTACAAAATCTAAATCTCAGCTTCCGAGAAGTAGTAACCCAAATATTTCGAAAGGACGAACGATTTCTCATGAGCCGAATAATTTTGTGAACATGTACAAATCCTCAGAATTTAAAAAATTACTCTAGGAAATTTTCGGTACTTTTTCTGCTATATAGAGAACAAAAATTAAATTCATAATATAGTCGAAAAAATGTCCGCATTCAAGTCCGCCTATGATAAATTACAACAGTCTGGATCCGATCTGAATATAAATTTTTCTAATAGCTCTAAATGATCTACTTTCTGCAATACATTGTTCAGAGCTTCAGAGGAAATTCACACAACTTGGATTTCTTTGTGAATTCCAAGGAGATAGATTTTTGCATCCTTAGTGAAATCTTCCTTTCTGATGAATATGTATCGGAACTATTGATCCCCAACTATGTGTCTGTCTGAAAATGTCGTGCTGATGGTTATGCTGATGTTGCCATATTGATCAGGAAAGGTATCCGCTTCAAGCAGATTCGTGCCTTCAGTCGGAACTTTCCCCTATGAAAGCACTTACTGTTTACAAATCGTTAGTCCGCTTGAAAATTGGATATGGCCTCTCCACAACTTGCAATCTTCCTGACTACATTACCAGAAAAATTCAGACCTTTCAAAACAATTTGCTAAGGCGATGTATTGGCCTTTCCCCTTCGACGCCAGTGACCAAGAACTATTGATGATGAACTGCCAATCCTTGATAGGGCTTTACTCTTGAGTGCAAAAGAATTGTTGAAAGTCAAAATTATTAGACATTTGCTTTTCGAGATGGTCGCCTCCAGGAGGTTCACGTTCTGTTTTCAGAAATTTCGCATCATTTTTGTAAGGTCAATTCTATTCCCAAATGGAGGTGAACACTAAGTACATGCAAAGGAGATCTAAATCCCTTCTTGTCATCTGTCATAACTAAAAAGAATTTTTCACAGTTAGGTCTTCGAGCTTTGTCTCAGAGAAGACTTCTCCATAAGTAACGGTTTCACCTTATATGCAACTGATGGATAAGTCGGTCAACGGGAGTCTGGTTTCACTGTAGGGAAGCATCCTCTTGAACTGCTTGGAAAATCTAAAATCCTGGAAGAACTTTCCTCTACTTTTACAGAACTCCTGGCCATCAGACAAGCTTTTTCTTTGAGTCAGCGGAGCATCTCATTTTCACATGTAAAAAATTCGATTACGAATTGTGACGCAAGTCACAAGAGTACACTGAAAGCTCATCGACGAGCCCACAGCACAGCTTTCGATAAGAAACCACGTCACAATTTAATTTTGACTAAAAGTTACGCAAAAGAAAAATTGCGTATCAATTTTTCACCAAAATTCAAACATGTTTTGTCTTACTTTAGATAGACTTCATTATACCGAACATGTGCCATTTTGATCGATAACTTTTTAATTTTTCTCTCAAAATCGTTGTGCAAAAACTGTAGAGCTTCTGGGACTTCTGGGAAAAAACAGGACAAAGGGATGCTCACAGACTCTACTCTTTCTGTAGAGAGCGAAACATATGATGGTCGGACGGGACAAGTTTGCGGTTACACGATGTATGCATCAAAACCTCGAAGCCAGGATTTCTTACCTCTTACCGAATCACTATAGATATGTGTTGATCAATTCTGAACGATTCACCTCAGTGGCGGGCTTTAATCGCTTTTTTATTAGAATATTAGAGTGTGGAGTCAATCTTCTGCCCAATTTAAAGTTGCTCGTGATGCACAATTCCTTTCCAATTCCGCTAAATGCTTACATGAATCCGGATTCTGCCGCGGTTTGGTCAGCTTCGTCGTAGTCAAGTTATGATCTTCGCTCATTCTTATCTTATATACTTCATCATTTATTACCCTTAATCAATCTCCTTAAAAACGGTTCAATTTTGTTTCGGCGATTCATAGATGGGAAATTCAGTCCATTAAAATTTGATCTCAAATATTAAGTTTCTTTTTGTAGTAGTTAGTCAACGACGTCATAAGATTAAGTCGAATTTCACTATTTTTTTTTTAAATTTCACCGACTTTGCAAATGATTGGTCGATAGGAGCGCGGCTCAACTACAATATCGAAATTTTCCAAAGCAAAGACAAGAAAATCATTTGTTGATTTTGATAAAATATCTTCGCCGTAAATACAGAGCTTTATCACCTTGGTCAAAGTGGTAGTGCAAAATATGCAAGTTTTTTCATAAGCTTGACATTTTCAAACAGCAATTACTTTTGAGTAAATCAATAAATCACGCAATGCTTTTTCTTTTTATTATCTATGGATTATTACCTCGTATACGCTTGAATGTTCCCAAACTTACACGATTGTAAAGGCACCTATTGGAAAAAATGCCACGACCTGTTTCCTTTACCTGAAATAAAATCATTTATAAGACCACTGGAAAATTCAATAAGACCAGTCTGGTTTAAATTTTGTTCCCTTCAAGAGTATAAATCCAGTGACCTTATTTCCACTACAATACTATTTATTTGATGGATTTTTGTTTGTTAACATTTCACGATATGTGAGATAACTGCTTTCTGAAGATTAAGTTATTATATATTTTAATATTTCCCCATAATTTTATGTTGGAGAATTTCTTAAATTGAAAACAGAAATTTATTGCTTATGGCATTTCATAGAATTCCCAGATTTCGTTAGCAATTTAAAATAATTAAATAAATCAAATTGAAAGTTTTGCTTTTGTTTTCAGTTCGTTCAGAAAACAAATGTCTTCTGGTTAGTGAAACGAAAAATTGAATGCATCGGAAGTTGATTTCTTATTCGTTCCCTACCGCTCTGGTTTGTAATGTTTGTTTTCCTGTTTGGCGCGACTGTACTCAAAAATTTTCAAAAAAAAAAAACAATATCAAAACGGTTGGCAAATGCGTAAAAACGCAAGGTTTTTATAACGAAAACTTTATCGTGTTGTTTTTTTCCCCATCTTCTTGTTCTCATTTTTATGACGTTCATAGCGTATAGGTTATATTTATCAATTTTAATCAAAGTTTTGTTTTGTTTTTACTTTAAAATCAAATGCAAATATCTGCTGTTCAGTTTCGTTTCAGTCGAAATTTTCCATTACAATCAGTGTTTGATTAGTCTTTCGGAAGTATCGCAAACTTATATAAATCAAATTCAACTGCCATGATCGCAAAAAATTGCGAACTATTACAACGCCCAAAACCAAACAAAAACCACACCAATATCAAAAGTATTGTTAACGGCGAAGTTTTTGAAGCTAGAAAGCAATATATTTCAGAGAAATATCTCTAAACGTAAGAAGTAGAAAAAAATTGATAGTACTTTGGTACATATTTGCGCAAATGGCGTAGATATATTAAAATAAATTATTGGCCACGCTTACGTGTTGATATATAATACTGATAAAATATATGAAAACTCTAGGTATCTCTTTCAGGCCGATATAAAGTAAAGAGAAAGAAGCTACAACATTACCATCTGGTAAGAACTATTGTCAAATATCCCACACTAATTGGGAAAAGATTTCTTCAAAATTCAAAGTTATGTAGAAAATTGTTACAAAACTCGTCTGATCAAATTCGGTTTCTATAGAGTTCGTTCTTGCACGAAAGAATCCAAGTATTTCATTAAATTCGTAACATGGACGAATATCAGATAAACGAACAGTCAGATGTAAATCAATTCAAAATATTATTTTTCTTCTTCTTCTTTTCTTTTTTTATTTCCGAGGAGTACAGCAAAAAAAGTCAAGAATTAAACCAATGTAGTAAACAAATCCAATTCAAACTGTGCTTTATTACTGTTATTATTATAACCTTTATTCTAATGAGATAAATTCTTAGACTAAAAGCGGAAAAAAAGGACAGCCGGACACTGTTTTTGAAAAGAAAATTAGATATTAAGTCTAGTGGTTTTAATAAAGTAGTATATTAAATTGATATTACGTTCTGTAGCTGATTTCATGATTTCATCATGTCCATGGAATTAGTTCATTCGAATGCGATTGCAGATTAAAGAAACATCCTGTGGTGTGTTGCAATTGTCTGTCGAAGGCAAATTCTTGCAAATGTTTTGATCTTGATTTTGTCAACAATAATTGGACATATTGGACGAGCAAGGTGTGGGTTAAGAGAAGAATAGTGCTGATAATAGTATTGATGATTTGCTTTCATAATTTTCTCTTTAACTCCCTTTCCAATGTATTTTTGAAGGTCCATCATTTCCTTAATATCGTCAATAGTTAGAAGTAGAGGAACAGGCGACTTCGCAGCTTGCCAATTTTCCAATCAGTCGACAATAACTGTATATCCAAAGCGCTTCAATCGAGAGTATTTCTGCGACCAATGAACCCTTCCATCGCTAGGCCAGATTACAATAATCTTCTCTCTTGAGCTGACTGCATTTTCTTAGACCGCCTTATAGTAGATAAGACCATATTCAATATCAAACGTTACTACGAACGCACTGAACCTAACGGATGTTCTTCTTGTAATGACATCCTTCCCGTTGGTCACATTCTATGCGAATGCATCTCTTCGAAAATGAACGAGCCCCCTGCAATGATTCTTTCATGATCCCAGAAATTTGCATCTCTCTCCAAACACTACGGGCCCTTGACACCTAAATCACACCTAAATTTACCACTTTTGCTCATCTAGTTAACACAACTTAGACAAATTGTTCATTGTGATAACTATTTCGATCTTTTTTATTATTATATCAACAGCCGCATATGATTTAGTAAGGCGGTGACTTTTAAGTGATATTTTGCATTAGTATTGATAGTAAATAAACAAATAAATACAAACATTTCGTTTTTTTTTTATTTTGTGATTTTAAAGCATTCGGAATCATAACCGAGTTTGGTAACAAAAGTAAAAACAAATTTTTTTTACTTAAAAAGCATTTCGTAATAAATAATAATAATAAAAATGCAAAAAATGATTACAGATTATATTACATAAAATTTTGTAAAGAGTAATCACTTTAAATGAATAAATATATAAATATTAAAAATATATAATTTTTATAATGTCAATAGTACGTAACGGTTAATTTAATTTAATTAGCTGAATAGTGCGAGATACGTGACTAATTTTCCTCTATACAAGATTTCAATTAATTATGGATTACTTCCAATATACATAACGAAAGTTGCTAATTACTGATAAAAAGGCTATATTCGCCTTTACGTAAATACGCTTATTATTTAACGTGGGTACTGTAAGGACATAAAATCATTTCCATGTAAATGGGGTTAACTTTAGCGATCTTTATGGTCTTTACAAGGAAATTTATATTCTTCCTGGACTCCACTGCTAGGGGGAGAAGAGACTACATTTATTTTAACTACGTATCACTTATATGCAGAAACGCTTTCTTAACGTAATATCTATTGCCTTTATTAGATTACCACTCACTTATAATAACATATTTGTTATGTTAAGTTTACTTTGTTTAATTTGGGTCCTTCTATGTGTTATTAAGGAATCCTTAAATTACTTTGAAGGGCACGCCTACACTCGTTGACAGCAGACACCAGAGTTCGACCTCTACTACTAGCCCGAACTTTTCTTCCCCTTCTCTACTGATTGACGTTGCCAATCAACCCATCGAACTCATTCAAATGAGGTGATCTCTGTTGTATAACACGGCTAAAATTATATGTACTTCTCTAACACTATTATACGTATTATAAATTTAATCCAAAGTGTGGGACGAAAATGAGTTTAAACTTTGATCCTCACGGTATAAACAATTTCTATTATTGGGGGTTCGGCAAAGAACAAAAATGCATTAACGCATTTAAGGATTGAGTATTACACCGTGTACGAGATTGTGAAAGGCTCGTAATCAACGAATATCTGAAGTCCGATTTGATATATCTGGCAACGTAATCCATATGACTCCAAATTATTATAAATAATCCATACCCCGTATGTACTTCATAGATACAACTAAGAAAAGAGTATATTTCACCGAATCTATTAATGCTCACACCAGCGATTTATAAACAAAGCGAAGACATATTCGCTCAATTTATCGTATCGTAGAAATGGTATATCGTGCATTCGATATTCCTATAAATCTTTATGCCTTTTTCTAAAATACTGTCAGTATGTATCAAACTGTGAATTAACAACCTGGAAGTAGTATTTTTAAACTATACTCATCAGTATAAATTATCAAGATATAGCCCTGTGATGTCTAAAGGAATGGAATTAGAGGTTTCACATCAGTCTAGTTCAGTTAACGTAACAAAATAAAGGACAATAAAGAGATGGGAAATAAATAAAAATTAATTGACATATATATGTTCGCATACTAATCATTCTCTACAGTATGTACATCCGTCCAACAAGTTTACCGTCCTTCCCCTTATCCGTCCTCCTGTCATGTACCTTGTCGTGGCTAGACTTGGACATTATTTTCATGCACCGACCAGCCCAATTGTCACTCACAAAAATTTAATCACTATATCTTATAGTTAACCTCTATATCTCACTACAATTCAACTGTCCGTCCGTCATGTCCTACCGGTCCGTCAGTCTTTTTCCTTAGACTTGCATTGTGATCGGCCCCGTTCGACCAATTCCCAACTCCACATCTCCTTTTCTTTACAATTAGATTTAGGCGCTCATTATTTTATTTTATTTTTTATTTTTTTATTTATTATATATTTTCTTTTAAACTTATCTTCTAAATACATATATAAAAAACTTATCTGTAAGGTGATGTAGATGTTGTTGTTGTGCCGGATGAAAATGTTGATGTTGTTGTTATCGGATGAAAATATAGATATTGTTGTTGTCGAAGGAAAATATAGATGTTGTTGTCGTGGGATGATTATATTGTTATCATCGGATGTTGATGTAGATGTTGCACTTTCTTTACTATGTTTTCTTTGTTGACTTTATTGTAACAGTTTTTTTTGTACAAATTTTTTATTTTTTTATAACAATTTCTTGAAAATTACTAATAAAAATGTTTATCTTTATACAAGCGCACAAGTACGTGTACACAACTATGATAATTTCCGTTTTGAACATACAAAAGAAACGATACATTTTTTGTATCTATTTTTTTCTTTTCGCTTAAACAAAATTACTAAATAACTTTCGCTAACGAACATAAGGACGATGTAAGAAATTATTTTTCTTTTGACGGAAGATATTAACATTTGAATTTAATATCCATTTAAGGCTTATTAAAAAAGGATAACGAAGTTTTCTTTTCTGTTTTTTTTTTTTTGTGTTCTTTTAGTATCTTTTTTTTTTTGTTTTAAAATGAAAATTTTAACCACAATAAAAATACATTTTTATACACAAGCATAGTTAAATATACAGTTCTTTGTCAATGAAATTAAACAAGAGGTATGTGTTTAATCTGATAACGGCGCGCAGCGACACACCACTTATAGCAAAACGAAAACATGTAATTAAAGCGAAAGCAAGAACATAACTGACTGTCCGATCACTTCAACTAACTTGAACCAACACACCGATCTCTTGTAATCATTTCAACTCACTTATTTTTTTTTTTCGTTTTTAGTTTAAAAGAATCCATATTTATTATTTAACACAGACTAACTTCGGACTTTCTTTTACTAAGGACAATTTTCTTTCTTTTCATATCTCTCCTCTCTTGCAAACAATAGGTAGAAAATCACGCGATATATTTGCCAGAAAGGAAAGATGAAAACAAAATGTGATTAACTGTATACCGTTGTCTTAAGTTTAATGATCTTCAAGGACAAAATGGATAACGGTTTTTATACCCTATGCCAAAAAATAGGAATATACGCGGAAATTACAACCTTCCTTACCTCATCTTCATTTTTTTCTATTTCAGCAAAACTGTTAGAGTGATACCTTACTTAATGTTAATGTTAAATTATACTTGCAATGTGTTCGTCTTTACAATAGAAAGATGAATAATAATAAATATTACAAGCAACTTTACGAAAATATACTATAACTTTGTGTGTGTTGCTTTTAAGCCCAAAATTAATTTCATTAACTACGACTTCATCGAATTCCTTACCGAGAGGTTGATTGGTTATTAGTGCAATTATTGCATAAATTAAAGCTTTCGCTTCAAGCAGCAGTCTTGGATCTTTCTTCATAATTAGTCTATTAAGTACAGTTTGCTGCGTCACATGTACACATGTACATACCTGTATAGGCTATATATTTTTGATTACATTTTTTTTTAAATTATAGAGATAAATTATAGTGATAAGAACATGTTTCCTACCAAATTCCTTTTTTCAAATGAAATTTGAAGCTCCTCTTTATGGACAGACAAACCGAATATATATATATATATATATATATATGTATATGTATATGCTGCTTGTCTATTCGTGAATGTATATATATATATATATTGCACGGACTCTGGCGTGCATATTACCTAATACCAATATACTTATGAACGGTGGAAAAATTTCAGTTTTAATATTTTGAACATTTAAATAAGTAATTTTCCTTATGTTTCAAGCAATTCTTAATGAATAAGAACAGCACTAGTTTGTGTGTTTATTTTTGCACAGGCAAACCTCTTACCTTATCGAAAATTTCCTTGAATCTCTCTCATTGTTAGATGTACTTATAAGAAATTATTGTTTGAAAACACTTCAATATTTCGCATCTTAAGTCTAATTGTCTTTGCGAATACGTATACATATGCTTTCAAGAGTGAAAGTATTAAACTTCTCGAAATTGTTTGCAAATAACTATTACGATCAAGGTGTAAACATATTAAGCGCCAAAGCAAGGATACACTTTTATCTATATACATAAATGTATTAGATATGCTTGGCACGACATATTTATGTTGAGATCATGCAAAGTGCAAGTTTTGCTTGTATTCACACATAAATAATTTACAAAGTAATAAATTGTGCATTTGCTCTCCTACGTTGTATGTAAGAAGAAAGGGGAATGACGCAATCAATTTCGACACAAATTTACTTAAAAACTACAAAACTAAAAGTTTTTACATCAAATCACTTTCGTTTAAACTACAAACTTTTTTGCCCTGACATGAGATGAGTGGAAAACTTCTTCCTGCCTTTTAAACGCACACCAACACGGCAAACGTACGTTTCTATATAAATTAAACTTGTTTTTTTATTTTTTTTTATTTTATAGTAAACATAATCGAAAATATGGACACATTGTTACCCAATTTTCCACTCTACATTTCTAAAATTTTAAATATCAACAACCTGGAATTGCCCTTTAATCGTAAGTAATTGATAGTGTCGACCTTTGCTTGCTAAGAAATTAGTTAAAAAATTACTGGTGTGAAGTTAGCCCCCAAAAATTTTTTACGTTTGTGTCTTTGCTAAAAATGACTTTGCTAAGATAATTGATAATAAAGCGGCGTAGAAATATATAAACAAAATACTTACGAAAACTAAACAAAAATAGAAAATATAAATATAAATGAAAAACAAAATCATGTCTTATGCTATAAAAAATAATTATCTAACAATATTCATCATGCACAGTGCACTTATAGTTTGACAAAAATTACAATGTACAAACCACATTATAAAAAATTTTTAAGAAATACTGCAATACTGTCAACAATTCGAAGAGTGGTCAAAAAATTTTAAAAAACTGAGCCGATTATAGGTATTCGACAGTGTTTATCGTAGCATTTTATTCTGACCAAGGATTCTGTGTGACTTTCAAGGTTAAGGATACCAGGCCAGTTAAATGATGATTTTGGAAAGAGTTACGAGCTAAGTAGTTGTTCTTATTGATATCCAGTAAGACCGTATTATATCTATCAAATAAAGGACTTATAACATTAGTTTGCTTTCGTAATAATTCAGAAAGTCTTAACGAGAGCTTGCTTCGATTCCTTATAGATTTCTTTTCGAATTACACTACCATACTATTGAAAATCTATAGTATGTTTATAATTAGGCCATTGATCTCAACGGAAATTTCGATCCTTAATCGAATTTCAAATATATATGAAAGTAATTAAAAAAATTTACTGTTTACAATATTTGTGAGAGTAGACATGTTTGGGGCGTGAAGAGTTATAATATTTTTTCAAGTGGGAAAGTAATAGATCGACATCTGTTACCTCCTTTATGTTATCTAAGGATGATAGATAATGATGAAATGAAAGTTTCATTCACTTTTATTATAATCAAGACTGGTGATATCTGACGCGGAGTTATTAAAATTTACATCAAATAGCACTGAAAGACGATCAAATTCGGAACTCACCACTAATCTTGAATATTTGTTAGTACCAAATCGAACGTGGATTAACGGGAATCTCGTGAATCAGAAAACCGATGGGCACATTTGAATGTCAAATTGTAAAAGTAAAGGAGAAAGCAATATCAGAGCGAATATTAATTGTCAGGTTAACCCAACTTCGGTATCTACTTATTTATTATTTATGTCATCACAATATTTACGTTTATCAACTTTCTTGAATCTTATTTGAATGTGTTGTGCATTTTAGATCGATAACCTCATACATCCTACTTCGATGTGCCAATTTCTGACTATTGCTTACGTTCATAGAGGCCTTATGAAAAGTGGTGTAGAATGCAATCAATTTATTATAAAAATTTGATATTATAAACAATGAGGTAAAGTTTAATTTCATAAAAAAAGGAAACTTCAGCTTTTTTTTTTTTACTTTCAAAAATTGTTTGCAAATTTTAGAAACCATTTTGGAGCAAATGTCATTTGCATCATTTAATACAATTAACTAAATTTCACTTTACATACAAAAGCATTGTGGGCACACACATGGACCCACTGTTCATACAACCATACCAACCAACCATATTCATACTTTAAATGCACATGGACAAATTGCTCTCCTCAAATATAACGCAAATGCAAACGGCAATGCGTATAGTAGAAATATGTTGTTCGTGTTGCGTTATTTATTTGTTTATTTTTTGTTTTTGTGTGTTTTCATTTTATTACTATGCGGAAGTTCCATTTTACTTTCTATATGCATATGTAACAAAAAAAAATCGCATTTTCCACTTTACATAGTTCTTTTAGAATATGCATCCTTTTGGATGATAGATGTGAAAGTATTTCACGTATAATACGTATGTATGTGTGTGTAAGTATAGCTCAGTCCGTAGGTTACAACTGAATTAGTGTTTAGATTCAATTAAATACTTTGTGTGTGTGTGCATATAAAAGAAAAATTCTCAAAGATAGAAAGTGAAATTTTATCGCCAAGGTGATGCTTTGTAAAATATTTGATGAAAAGAGTAATATATTTTGTTTTATATTTGAATGATATAATTTTTTGATGGCAATAATTCAGGAATTTTCAAAATGGAATAACTTTTTCCGTTTGTGGCGGAAATGTACGTACTAAAGAAACTATAAAACGCAGTTTACGTGGGATTTGAGATTAATTTAAATAGTAGTACAAATAAGTTTTAAAGGATATGCCACAGATAAGATTACGATAACCAAAGCGCAACTAACTGCGATGCAGACTAGGCAATAAAATTGAATACACATGTCGCCGCTATTTTGGTAGAGCATATAAAGATTGGCTCTAACCGATTAAATCATTCTCAAATGAACGCAAACAACAACAACTAATAAAAATAAATCAAACATTAAGGGGAAAACGAGTCCAACCGAGTCCGAGACAAAAGGCGGATGCCTCTATTAATTTACATGATTTCCTGTTTTCATAACCTTACACCATGGCACATTTAAGTGCTAGATTAATTCCAGTAGACGTTAGTCACCGTCCTCCGGGCTTTGGAACAATCCCCATAAGGGGGGCTCCGCAACTCCCAAAGTACCAGATCAAACACCCTGGGTACTGACCATTGATTCCCTCTGGTCTGAGGATAAATCCAGCTCATTTTCCAACAACCAGCCTCAATATCCCCCGAAGGGCCAACACCAAGCACTCAACATAGTACAATGAGCTCTCTCATTTGGGCTCCTGATCTCCGTGGACTTAGTTGTTCATTTTGGTACATGTGTACTCACTCGGAAGTGAACATCACTCGACCTAATTTTTCGGATTATTATGTACTTGGAAAGACATCGACACATTTAGCTAACGTTTCCTGTGCTCCCAGTTCAGCTACTACCTCAATAAGTCATAGATAACAACTGCCATGCCACAGTAGCAGTATGACCCAAATAGCAGAGAACTATCGAGAAGACAAGTCATCTAAAAAGATGCAACTCCCGGACTTCCTCCTACAATCAGGAAAATACCCGTCGCCGGGAATTAGTATTTAAAACCTTAAGCTTCATTTAGCCGGCATGTTTGTTAAGTCCATGGTGTTTATAGCTGGGACCTCGTAAAGATAGAAGATTCGACACATTTATGTTCTGCTGGGCCAGATACATAATTTCCCCAACCAGGCGAGAAGACAATAGAGGTTGATTTTACTGCATGAGACGTAATCCAAAACTCGCGCGGCAAACGTTAGCAGCAACGAAATGGGAGAAACCAGCTTTGCCGTTAATCTTATCAGATATTGCTTCTGGTTTTAATCAATGACTTTTGGTGTAACCGAGCAATGCCGCGATTCTTACGACGATGCGAAAAAATGTATCTTTTTGTGGATAGCATCCACAGACAGACACCCTTTCAGCATGGAGTTCATATTGGCAAAAGCTAGCTCTGACTACCTTTGAGCAAGGTATTTATTGTCACTTAGGGAGAATAGCGCTCACAGTTTAAAAAATTTTTTTTAAATTTGTATATCGCACTGTTGTATCCACATTCGTCTGGCCGTTCTATGTTGTTCATGTTATTCCTGGAAGTGCAGTCTAAATACAATTCGACGAATGAAGTTTTATTATTAGCTAATCACATATCTGAAAAGTTTTGATAAGAAAAAATTGAAAATTTCAACATATTTTAATCAAGAGCTAGCAATTTGTAACACACACATACTATATTATATCATTTTGTATTACAATGGGAATCATTCCGTTGGCTTGACAAACCCAATCACGATTTTTGTACGAGTCAGTTATGCGTTTTGCTCATAAACTTTTACATCACACGCACTCAGAAAATGTACTCTTCTGAATGGCAATTTTTTTAGTCTCAACGAATAGAGAACATCTTCATTCAATGTTTTTTTTCTTGGATTTTCGACGAAAAAAAACAACTGTAATATAAACATCAACTAAACATCAGGATTTAGTGACCAAGTTACTCCCAAAGCCGTCTTATTATAACCTTTTATTTTGCTTGCTTTCCTGTTAGCGCGACGGCACTTTTCCTTAAATCGAAATTTCCAACGCTTTCAAATGTCTGATCTCTGCATACATCTTTCACTATAATGACGACACAATTTTCAAAAAAAAAAAAGCACAACATTTTAAATAAGATCAAAATACCGACCGCCAAATAGCATAATTTTCATATCAAAACTTTTTTAGATTAAGCCGTTATATGGATTATTTTTGGCAACGCTCGTTCTTAGACCAGAATATGTCAGTGAACTAAATTTCATCAAAGCATACCCGAAATTGGTACCTGTAGACTGAAGAAAGTAATACATGAACGGAAATTAATCAGACAGACAGACAGGTTTAAATCAGAAACTCAGAAAATGAATCTGAAACGATCGGTCTAATAAAAGACGAGACTTTCGAAAGTCCTTCTGGATGTTACGTGCATACGCAAAGACTTAATATATCCTGTACCACAAGTGGCAGATTACAAAGAGTTAGTATAAAAAAAAACCAAAATTATACTAAATAAATTATATAAAAAAGTTTGTTTTTTTTTTAACTTATTTGAGTGAACTAATTGGTAGGAAACTGTTCCTTCTAAATGTCTATACATAAATATGTAAAAAACAAAATCTATTCTAAAAAGTCAAACTAAAACCGGCTTAATTAACTGAGCATATCAAAATTTGTACTCTTAATTATTTGTATAAATTAACTAAAATTGATTCATTATAATTTTAAACTTACAAGAGCAAAAATAGGTTAATAAATAAATAAAAATTTACGAAAAAACAAAAAATAACAATTAAGAAAGTTATATTCGGCTGTGCCGAATCTTTTATATCCATCACCTCTATTTTAAGGAAAAGAGGAAAAACTAAATCATAATGGGTGAGAGTGGCAGATTTTTTTTACTTTTATGGAATACTGTGGAAAATAGCCAGAAAACAGACGTGCTTTCAGCTTATATTGTAAGCATGGCTTGTTGTCGATGTGGCCCATTTACAATAGCAATGTATGTGATGGAACTTCGAATGTTTCTGCCTAATTCGAAGCCGGTATCTTCATCAAAGCAATCTCCAGCAAGGACGAACAACGAAGGCAGTTTCATAAAATGCTATGCATTATAGGAGAATGTGGAAGCTAAGATACATATAGCCGGGCAAGCATATGTTGCGCCGAGTTGAGTAAAATCATTAGAAGGTTTACAAATAGAAAAAATAAACCGTACAAAGCTAACTGGGAAGAGACCTCGTAATAATAAAGCACCCACAGAAATTAAGAGAATGCGACTTTTCGAAAATAGATAACTCGAGGTGTACACCTGATAGACTAAAAATTAAAAAATAATTGATGATGTGAAGAAGCTTTTTTTAAGTAAACTAAAAGATGGAAAATAAATTTTGTTGCAGCCAATTTTATGTGACTATACATGAAAACTTGGGTCGTTTGAAAAATTCAATTTCTTCCACTTATATAAACAATTGAGTAAAATTTCAAGAGCGTGAAGATAAATTTGAATTTAACTAACAAAGACATTTACCAATTACATGAACATAGCTCTATAAGAGGCTTAACATAAATTTGTACTTAGCGTCAAGTTAAGGTTGGATTTAGAAGCCTAGTCCATTTAAATTAAGACGTTTAGGATACATTTGTAAACGTCATGTGAATCTGTATAAAACAATCTTTAATATTATAAAATAATATAAAAATTAATCTGTTTCTTTGGTGAACTCATTTTTATTATATGATAATCGATACGTTGACGGTAGTCGAACATCACAAAAATAGTCAAATTTGAAACTCTAGCGCGACCAACATAGAAAATTCCAAACATATTGATCTATATCACGTAAATCTTTATCAAAATACTTTTCAGACAAGGGAACCAAATTCAAATTGCGCTTTCTCTAAGTATTTACAGCAATTATTTTTAATAATTTGATACTGCATCATAAGCCGACTATGGAGAAATAAGCAAATTGTAGACTCTAGCACGGCCGAACTAGAAAACTCAAAACATATTGCATGGCTTGCAAGTACTTACAAATCTTGCAAGAAATTAAGCGATAATTAAACATAAAAGAATTTACTGCAAAGACAAATCAAATGTCCTCTAATCTTGTCTTAATTTCAAAATTTGCTTCTACGTCGCCATAATCGCAAAAATCTTCACCACTAGTTGATGTTTTTCCTGTCAACGTGTTATCATAAAAATTTTAAAAATATAAATCTTATTCTAAACTAAATAAATATGAATTTCATATACATGTGATGTGTTAAACATAGTTTAACTGGCAAGTATTTGGCATTTAGAGTACATTTAATCGATGTTTAAAATCATCGGAAAAACTGTTTTGTATAGTTAACCTTAATTTAAACTACAAAATGAGTTAAATCGCCATTGTAAAATTAATCGTTAATGGATATAATCGAATATATAATTCGTTGGCGAAAGGATTTCAGGAAGTCCGTTTAAAAACTTTTACTAAATCAGGATAAATAAGTGTTGTGAACGAATCAGGAACATTGCTATGAATCATTATAAGCAGCAGTCTTTCAATGTTGCATAAACATTTAGCATCGCAAACACCGATTGGTCGAAGAACACGTCTCAGATGGTCGATCACGATTCCTTAAACGTTTTTCAAGTCATTCCTCTAAATAAGCAAGTCGATATGTCCTCGAAAATACGTAGTAATTATTGCACAAATCTTTAGCATGAACATTAATCTTTCTTGCCTTTCTTAGCGTTTAGACAATAGATCATGCATTCTTTTTCGCAAATCAGAAAAATTTCACATAATTTTACAGATTCATTGCTTTAAAAGGCCTTAAAATATCAAACTAATTGACCACTACCACAAAGTAATAACTGCCTTTTATTTTTCCATTTTACAAGAACGGCCTGCTTGGACAAAGATTTTCGATATCAAAAAAGGCTTTTCATTTGAAATTTATATTTCAACAAAACATCGAAATGTACCTCACAACTGACAAAAGTGCCATAAAATTTGAACAAGGAAGAAAATTATATTCGGCTGTGACTGAATCTTTCGCAAAAAAACTCAAAAAAAACTAAATATCGCTACTCTGTAATATTGAGTATACGTGGCAGATCTTTCGCATTTATGTGGAATATTGTGGAAATTTTTATTGTTATCTGTTGTACGTTATAAGTCATGAGCGAAACATCGAGAAAACAAAATTGTTCCAAGTTCATGTTGTACAGTGGGCGTGTCCTTTAATCGATCTGTCCCATTTTCAATAGCAGCGTGCTATGTTTTCGTTAAATTTGATGTAGAGATTTTAATTATTAAGACCAGGCGAATATTTATTTAATGAACAGACAGACATACTTAAATCAATTTTAAATTTAATGCTGAAAAAGAACATATATATTGTTTATGGGACCTCCGCAGCTTCCTTCTGGGCGTTGCAAACAAAATGACAAATGAATATATTTCCCTCCATCGGTGATGGTTATTAAAATATTACTCGTTTGATTAAGCCCCCACGATTTAAATAGAAAATTGCTATTAATTTTCTACAATCAGAACCGAGTAGACCATACTTAACATATTATGAGATCCATAATTAGTTATTAACTTTGCTTTCAGGACGAATATCATTTTACTCAAAATTATTTGTTATACCATTCGTCAGAACTATAAGAATTTTATCATTTTCTTCTGCAGCAGCACAAATAATAGGCATTAGAACTTTTGTTCAGAAGTATAAACAAAATTCTCAAAACATTCAAAAGTCTTAAGTAATCTCATTAGGAGAACAGGAAACTGTTAACAAACTAAGTATTCGTCATCAAAGCTATTGTTATGAAATGGAATTATTATTCTTCTGTTAAATTTTCTTCATCTAACCATTCGCGCAACGCGCAAATTGAGTTTCGCGAAATTCGCGGAGTGCTCGATTTGTGAAGGTAAAGAAAAACCAAAAAAAAAAAAAAAAAAACAACAAGTCTTCTTCCAATGCAGTTTCAAACAAAAAATCCTTTTTATTTTTAATGATTGAACCGATAGCCTACGATGCTAGTGCTCAATTGATTTCTCTAGTCTAAGAATTGATTTCATTAGTCTAGAAAATATAATAACAATAATATTTTTAATGATTTGGTTAATCTACAAATCTTAAAATAAACGCTTACGCTAATGAAGAACAAGACGAAAGGAAACTTAAAATAAATGCTTACGCTAGATCTACAAAAATGAAAATTGATACAAAATAAAGATGTACTTAAAAACGAGTATGTTAGTTATGTTACATGCTTATATGGTATATCACACTATAATGCAAATAATGATAAAAAAAAAAAAATAGACGCAAATCTCTTCAAAACAAAGTGTATACAAAAATGTTTCCTATCGACTTGTTGGTCAACTCTCAAATAATAAACAATCAAATGACTTTCATTTGTTTATCATACCTTAGGTGATGAGTCCTTATTGATTGCTTCTAGGCATATATCACATACATTTGTTTTAAATTGACCTTTCCAAGTAAACAATAACAATGTGAAAATAACTTAATTACATATACATGAATGTGTGCAAATACGAATTCCCCCATATACGTCCGCTTTGCATTCATACGCTACCAAGGTTAATTATTAGAGACTGTTCTGACCTTCTTGTTCAGTGTCGCTGCGTAGGGCATAACCAGACAATTTTAAAATAATTTGCCAACGTACTTACACTAATTGGAAATTTTCTGCTAGCAGCTATAATTTGCTCTTGCATCTATTGTTGTTTGCCAAACTGTGGTTATTCTATGATTTGTATTTGTTTATATTCTACACCACATAATGTAAAGGTGAATACAATTTGTATGTATGCAAGCACCAAAAAAAATTGAGATAAATTTAACTTTTAACATCCCAAATAATTCAGATTCTGAATTGTTTCAAGTCTATCTGTCGATCTTTCAGACTATCCGTGGGTATGTCTGATATAAGTAAAAATATTTTTGTGTGCAATCTATAGGTTATATTATAATTTTAAAGATATTTCAATGAAATTTCACTCACTAATATATTTCTTAGCCAAGTACGATTACTATTCAAAATGGATTTAAGCGAATTATTTTTACGACCATTCTCCTTATAATCCTTTTTGAAAAAGTTATTACATGAACAAATTACTGATGTAAAGTTAGCCCCCAATTGTCTGGCTCCCTTTTTTCTCTTTGGTAAAAAAAGCGGCTAACTTCACAGTTGGTACGTGTCTTTGCTAAGATAATTGATAATAAAGCACTGGTGTGAAGTTAGCCCCGCAAAATTTTTAACGTTTGTGTCTTTGCTAAAAATGACTTTGCTAAGATAATTGACAATAAAGCAGGATGGAAAAATAAACAAAATACTTACGAAAACTAAACAATAATAGAAAATATAAACATAAATGAAAAACAAAATCATGCCTTATGTTATGAAAAATAATTATCTAGCAATATTCATCATGCACACTGCGCTTGTTGTTTGACAACAATTACAAAGCACAAACCTCATTATACAAAATTTTTAAGAAATAATACTCCTCCATTTTTTTGATATATCTTAAA